>PVJO010004889.1:0-104429 GCA_004026905.1 Hystrix cristata
TATTTCTTAATCATTCCCCTTGACAGAGATGAATCCTTTCAATAAACTAGCAGAAATCCAAGTTAAAAGACCCAAGAAACAACCCTCGGTGAGAGGGAAGTAAGTGTTTCTAGGCTGGGGATTGAGCTCAGTGGTTAGCATGTTTGTCTTGCAAGCACATGACCCTGGAGTTCAATCCCCAGCACCAAAAAAAAAAAAAAAAAAAAGAGTTTCTTTCTTTGTTTGTTTGTTTTTATAATACTGGCAATGTAAATTGGAGCTTTGAAATGAGCTATAAGAGCAGCCCTTTTTATTTTGAGCTAGATTCCCTATGATTATCTAAGTTGCCTAAAATGGCCTCAAACTTTCAATCCCTTGCCTGAACCTCTCAAGAGTTCTAAATTTACAGGTGTGGGCCACAATGCCTGGCTACTTTTTATTCATTTTTAAAGAATAGCTTTGCACATATATAGATGTATGGCATTGCAGATATTTATATTTCTTTCTCAATCTAAAAGTACAATTTCACTGTCTTCTTGCTTTCCTTGTTCTTGAAGAGTAAACTGTTGTAAAATATAAGCTTTCCTGCATATAATGTGCCATTTTACTTTGGATACTTTCAAGATTTTGTTTCTCTTTAGATCTTATCCACATGATTGTGATTGGTCTAGGTAGGTTTCATACGTGTTTCATTGTATTTCTATTTGAGTTAAGTGAATTTCCTGAAGATGTAAGCTTAACCATTTTTAACCAGTTTTGGAATGTTTTCTACTATACATTTATTATGAAAATATTTTATCCTATCTATATATTGCCTTTTTCTTTCTGGCACTTTAGTTACAAGTGTATATATATGGCTTGACATTTTCCCATGTATCAGTTAGAACCGTTATCTGTTTTCTCTCTAGGTTGCATTGCTTTTAACCTTCTATTCTTTAGTTCATTAACTGCACTATCTGCTATCTTCGATCTGCTATTTAAGTACAAGTGTATTTTATATTTAAAAAAAATTTTACCCTATAAAATTTTCTCTGGTTATTTCCAGTTTCTCGTTCCCTTCTAAGTTTTATTTTTCACATGTTTTTCTTGAATTCGTATTTCCCATTAGCTATACAGGTTCTGATGGTTAAGGTGTTTACTTTATTGGGATCTGTGTCTGGTCCCTTGCCCTTTCCTCTACAATAGATTATCAGTGACTCGATTTTAGGCTTTCTAACCTCTAAAACTGAGAAATCACTATTGTTTCTATGACAGTAGTGAAGGAATTTGACTCCCGCTATCTTGACCATTGACCCTTCTAAAGCCTTCTCCCAGCATGGCTGTACCTGGTGACTCAGGACATCATCAGCCCTGCTAGTACAGTGACTCTATCACAATGCAGCCCTCCTGTTGACTCAGCTCACATCATTATTCAGTCCTGCTACTGATAACAAACATTGCTCCCCACATATTCCCAGGCCTTGTCACTGGGCAAGCATCCTTGGCAGGTACCCACGACTGCCGTTCACTGAACTGCCTGAGCCTGTCATAACGCTACAGAACGCCCCATAGCCTGTAGGAGAGTTGCTGCTCTGGTCTCTCTCAGATTCGTTCTGCAGTAAACCTGCTCTGTTAGGCTTGTCCTCATTTCTTTTTCTCCTTTTTTCCTAATAACTAGTTTATGGCATTTTATTATAGAAGCCCAGATGAATTAGAATATTTTCTAGAACACAAATGATGTGAAAATCGTTTAACCATTAACATTAGTTGTTAATTTTATTCTCTTACCCCAAGGAAGAAGTAAATCTTGCCAAGACTGTTGTTTCTGTTGACCTCAGTGTAAATTCTTCCAATTCTAAAGAAGAAGGAGTCTAAGGAATGTCAAGGGAACAATACCTCCCCAGTTTCATAAGTTTAGTTTTAGTCTTGACCAAGAGGAGAAAACTGATTTATTCTAAATATATAACATCGCTCTCTTTGTAATACCACCACTAATATTTTCCTCCCTCTTTCTTTTGATTAATTTGCATTAGTTCTCTCACCTATACCTTTTAAATTTTTTCCTTAAATTATTTCTTTCCACAACTAGCTAAAAAACCAGCCAAGGATCTTTATCCACTTAAGAAGCAGCCCCCATCTTCCCATTATCTTCTACAACTGTCCCCTGGATATTTAGAAATTTAAATTCAAACTAGGCTGATAGAAGGGGAAAGTCACAGGGATGACTGGTTTTAAATGTTGAATTTAGTTTTAGGTCTTCATAGAAGAGTAAAGTAGAGCAAAAGAATATTCTGAGCCTATTCCAGCTGCGTTCACTGGGGAGTAGACTACAAAAGCTTGGCGGCCGTGCTCCTCCTTAGGAGTTGAAGATGTGCATATGTCTCTAGTGCCTTCTGTGCAGCTATCTGCCAACAGAGTGAAGGAGTAGCTACAGCTACAGTATTTGACTGGCTGGCGATTTGGGATTAAATAAACCAGCCAAATCGTCTTCTCAGGAGACACGACTAACATCTGCTGTGGCTTGGCAAACTTACAGGAGCGTCTATGAGGCAGACACACTGAGGAACTTCAAACTTCAAAACACTGTCTACACCTCCCAAACACCCAGCCCATCCATAGAGCGAAAGGCCTGAATTCCTAATAATATTTTACTACATCTTTTTTATGATTCTCTGTTATTGTAGGGTCAGGAAAAACTTATTCAAGATTTGTAAATTATGTTAGGAAAGATTTCTATATGTATCTGAAAGTCAACCATGTATAAAGATCCGTCAGGATGAATTTAGAATTTGGTAGCAAAAAGTGTGCAGACTAATCTGTCATAACTGATGTTGAGTTAGCAAGATATAATATTAGTGGATTAACAAAACTAAGTTTTATTCCCCTAAAAATAGACAAACCTTGGTGGTATAAATATTGGATCTAGTTTAATTTGGCTTCATATTTAAATGTCCTTCTTATATTTCTAATTCAGGCATTGCTCCAGGCCTTCTATTATAGGGAAGAAAAGTCACTTTAATTATGTTTTAGGTGATTAAGTCAAGATATGGACAATAAATAGATCAAACAGTATTTAGGGCTAGTGGTTGTTCACTACTACAAATTTGTAAGTTTTACAGGATTTTTTTTCCCAAAAAATAGCATTAAGATTTCAACGGGGCATTGTTTCATGCAAGTGGATTCCTTTTTAATTAATCCACTTAAATTTCGAATGTTTCTCTTTTAGGTTCTTTTTTTATTCAAAGTAAAACTTCCTGTATCATTTATTATAAAAGATACAGGAAGTTTTACCAAGACTTTATCTTTTGGATGCTTTTTTACCTCTTATAATTTTAGATTATAAAAGAGCCGAGATATTTTTTCTTACTACTTAGGTGTTAAGCTAATGAGGTAAACAAAATTCTCTCAGTTAATGTATTGACCTAGGTATTGAATAATATAATTTAGATGATACTACATAACTCTTAAACAAATAAGCTGTGCTGTCAAAGGTGTTTTATCAACTCGTGATTAAATTAAGTCCTTAAGGCACTTAATTGGAGATGCCAGTTGTTAAATGATAGGTAGCCTCAAATTCAAGGAGACGTCAATGGCATACAGATAAAAGCAACAACACCTTATGTAGTTGTCTAGTTGAAAACCTGCAGATTTTATGAAATTTACTTTTGTCTTTCTAATTCTACTCAAAGATGACTTTCTCATTGAAGTCCCCTCATTTTCTCGAGCACAAATAACATTTCAGATGTTGGATGTTTTCTCACATTCACCCAGCACACTGAATGCATTTTGGAGGAAATGTTTTACTCATAAGTTTATTCATTGTATTGTACTGAGATTTCTGTCCATATTTATAAAATGCTTTCTATTATGCATACATGGCAAATGGACACACACACACACACACACACACATATAATGACAGGAAATAAGTGGATAAAGATTTTTAAGAAGCATTATATTTTGAAGTCACCATGTAAACTCTTTTACAACCATTTAACAATGGAAAAGGACAACAATTCAGATTCTCTCATACACAAATTCTTGCGATAGTAAGAAAAAGTCATTACTTCAGTTGAAATACAGTCACACATTATTTCAATAATTTCTCACAAGTTCCAGGAAATGGTGACTCATAGACAGGTCACCTTTAGGCAAAGAAGTAAAGAACTAAGTGTCTACACTTTTCTTTGCCAAAAATTGAGAAGAGGGGGAGGAGTTTAAATAGTATTGCTTTAATTAAACAAAGGTAAGGTGATATGTAAATTCTTTTGGCCTTCGGGACTTTGATGGAAGTCCAGACACTTCTATCTCCACTTGTAAATTCATGCTGAGAGTCGAGACTGACCTATGCGTTGGTGTTTACCTTACATTAAGCTTCACCTCTTTTCTGCATAAACATTTTTTGTGTCTCTGGATTTTTCATGTTTACTTACAGTTAGAACTATTTTATCTACAAGCACACTCCTTTATGAATAAATCAACTCCTCATTCCCAGATCAGTTCCTTTCTAAAAAATGAAATATAATATGTGTAGACATACATTTTAAAATCAGAATTATACTGTAATTTATCTTCTTCATGAAAAATCTCTTGAGTTTTGAGCCAGTACTTACCATCTATTTCTTGATAAATTGTAAACATTAAAAATAAATACATATTCATAATATTATGAACACTCACCAATTTCTGTTGAGGTTATATAAACAAATAAAAGTAGGTCAAAGTCAATTCATATATAAATAAACACATAAATATTTGAGTTTAGAAACTGATGATTTAACCCGTATATTTATTTCTTCTCACTTTTAGATTTTGAACTTAAACTGTTTAAACATTTTAATGTAAATAATATACTTCTAAAGGTTAAGAGTCAAAATCATTTCTTACTGAAAATTTGTTAAATCAGTGGATATTTAAGACTCACTTTATCTCTAAATGTAGTTTCAGGACCATGTCAACACCATCCTTCCTCCCAAAAACAACACATTTTAATAGATGACACTTAAAATTTCACTCTCAAAGTCTAACAATGGTCCTTGAATCATGTTTAAAGAACAAGACTTAAGGATAATTTTGGTCATCCCTTGAGGTCATAATAATATGCCATGTTATAATTCTACATACTCATTAAATTTTGAGGGTCTATAAATAAAAGCACAGATCTAAAAATAATATATGTTTTGTAGTTAGCATTAAAATTCTTATTCATCTATCACTTCAAGTCTTGTAGAAGTTAGCATACTTCTCTAGAGAAAGACAATACCTACCTTAATATTTTATTATTTTATTTTATTAATTAAATACTTAATAGATATATTGAAAATGTCACTGAACATATAACATGGTTACTTGGATGAGCTCCGTCCAAACAGAAGAATACATGTAATTTGTAAATGCTTTATGGGGAAAAAATTTCTGTCCTCAATCAGATCATCATGATGAGAAAGTGGAAGAGTTAGGTGTATAACTACTTTCTATGTAAGTGTCAATGATGGAAATGGATTCAGGCCTTTTCCCGAATATGCTGGAAACAAGCAATATATACGCTAGGCTCCCAAGTCTTGTGTTGTTGCTTCCTGATTCCAAAGAAATATTATTCCATAGATTTCATTTTTTCAAGGTTCCTTCATGGTCGTTCTGTAATGCCATCTGCTAACATTGCCTTTTATTTTGTAATTGTTTATTTTATATATTTATCACTTTCACTCTAGTTTCTAAATTAAAAAAAAATAAATTGTTATGCTTATGTATCCGTACATAGTGCATATCTCATTAAATGGCTAGAAAATTATGTGTGACATATCAGTGGTCTCCAGTTTTTTTGTCACCAGGGACTGGTTTCATAGAAGACAGTAGTTCCACCAACCAAGTGTAGGAGGGATGAGTTCGGAAAGATTCAAGAGCATTATATTTATTATGCACTTTATTTCTATTATTTCTTACACTGTAATGTATGATAAAATAATTATAGAACTCGCCATAATACACAATCAAGGGACACCTGATTTATTTTCCTGCAAACAGTCCTGTCTGCGGGTGATGTGCGACTAACATTTGAAATGTGCCGTGTATGTCCAATTTCCTCTGTGATCTCACTTGAAAGCGGTGCCTCAAAAGATAGGATGTTGGAAATGGAAGCAGGCTTTTCACTGTTTTGTGGCAATCTCAGGATATTTCACCTTGACTTTAATCTGGAAGATATCAAGATTCAAATTTGTCTGAAATATAACTATTAGGCTACTGGCATTTGCCATCTCAAGCAAATTATCTTTTTCTAGCATGAGTGGTCAATTCACCTGAATTCTTCATAAAATGGGTCATGGGTCTGTTCCTTCTGATTTTAGAGTCTCTTGCTGTTGAGAAGTAATGCTTACATTCATTTGAAAGCTCAGATAGGTGACTATGTACCAGTTGGGAAAAAAGAAGCCTTACTATCTTTCAAAATCTTTTCTAATGTTTGAAACATGTCAAAATCCCAGTGTTCACTCTCATTATTTGGTTTGACTTTGCTTTGAACACAGCCACTTCATCTGCCAACTTAAACACAGTTGTTGATCTTCCGTAAAGTGACAAATAGAGTTCATTGAGCAGGTTGACATACAAATAAGCAACTTTTGTGTCACTGAAAGGTGTGGCCAGCAGTGATTTTTTTCTAAATAAAATCTCAGGATTGGATATTATAACATAAAAATGCTGGCCAAAGACCTATCCTTAGAAAAAAATCTGGCTTTTGTGTACAAGTAAAGATGTGTGTGCTCTGTGTCCATCTCCAGAGCTGCATAAACAAATGAAAGCTAAGGCTGTGTACATTAATGCAGTTAGTAATTTTAATCACATCCTACAGAATGTTAAGCTCCAGTGGCATTTTTGGTCTAGCTGGCATTTCCCTGTGGATAACACAGTGCATAGACTAATATACAGCAGAACCCTCTTTGACCAAAGTAGTAAAACCAGAAAGCCATCCAGTCATGGCAGCCACTCCATTGTGCATGTACTGACACAAGATTTTCCTGATATATAATTATTCAAAGAATTGAATAGTTCTGTCTGTAGTATTGTTTGGCAACAACAACGTACATAACATATCCTCATGCACATTTTCATGAAAAATTATATTGCAGTAAAAATTGTTGCCTTGTTGTCATTATGTGTAGATTTATGAATCTGGATCGTGTACCATTGTGATTCATTAATCCTCTTTAGCAAGTGTGCCTTGATATACTCTGTTATTTTATCAAGTCAGCTACTTCTGGGGCTAGGTGAAAGAGGAATGCGTGCCTTCTTTTGAGCTACAACCTCTCTTAAAACTTCATGACAAGTGTCCTTAGCAGCAGACATGATCAAATTTTCACTAACAGTAAAGGGCTTCTTTATTTAACAATGCCATTAGCCACTAACAATAATGCTTTCAGAGCAGAAATATTCGATGAGATTGTTTGAGTTCACTTTTTTTTTCATTTGAAAAACAGCAAAGACTTGTCTTTTAATTCAGGATTTTTGATCTCTACATGGTAAAGTGATTTTGAAGGTTTCATGGGTTCCTCGGATAGTTGGTTGCCACCTCGTGTACAAAGTGGGCTTTGACAATGTGAATCAACTTGCAAAATCATGTAATTCAAATAGAACTCTTTCTATTTGCATGTAAATGTCGCTTTCCTTTATTAGCAGACTTAGTCTTCTGCTGTCTCATCATTAGTTCATTTGCTCTTTTCAAAGAAGCACTCCAGTGATATTTGTCTTTCATTCATTTTGGGTAGAGTTGGCGTTTGTGCTTACCAAAACTCCAACTGAGACAAATGTACAGTGAGGGAAAAGGTACAGATGAGAAGGATAATTAAAATAATGTGCAGGTCACACAAGGACTAATGCAAATGTTAGATTTTGAATTAGTGCCTGCCAGCATATGCAGCTGTACATTAAAGTACCTCAACTAGCTGGCCGCTGTAAAGCCTGCTACCAGATAACTCTTAACTCTCACTTGCTCCTCACTGTTAGGGTCTTGGTAGGTGTGTGCAAGAAGCAGATTCATTATGGTCTTTGTGCATTTGATCTTCTCTATCAGTGTTAATCACTGTTTACAGCAACTCCCTAGTGCTAGCTTCGTCCCCTCAGCTCCAGTTCAGATTATTAGGCATTACTTTTTCTTAACCAGTGTGCAATGTGGGTCTCTTGCACACACAGTTCATAGCAGTGACCACACTCTTATGAGAAGAGAATGCTGCCACTCATCTGGCGAGAGGCAGAGCTCAGACAGTTATAATATTGATAAGGAGCTGCTGCAAGTACAGATGAAGATTCGTTCATTTGCCACTACTCACCTTCTGCTGTGTGGCCCAGGTCCTACCAGACCACAAACCACTGCCAGTCTATGGTCCTGTGCTAAACGACTGAGTTTTTAAATATGTCAATATATAAGTATATTCATGGTTGTGAAGATATAGATAAAAAAAAAAAAGAAAACTGTGGAAAGTTGATGTTGATACTCCTGGGATGGATAATTTCTTATTTAATTTTGTAGCAAAAGAGAAAAGAAGATTTATTTGCTTTTTCCAAGTATATCTACAGATTACTTCGCTTGGGTAGAAAATGAACATTTTGATCTCATGAAAGTTAAAGTTTTAATAACTAAACGCAGGATACCACATAGCTAATTTCATGTGAGGGCTTATCTGTCATGTCCTTTAAAAGTTTGAGTTTTGTTAAAGTCAATGTCAGAAGTCATGATTGTTGATGTTGTTGCTAACGCACTCAGTGATTAGAAGGTAATCTAGTAGAGCAGGAACCTACAAAATTTTTGTTCAGAAAACATTGAAGAGAGATTCTATTTCATTTATTAATCCATTCATTATTTCATGCTAGGGACTATGTAGATAATACTAAAATAGTGTCTAGTGTCTTTCTCTCAAGAAGTATAATATTTTATTGCAAATATAGATAACCATCAAGTAAATTAATTTAGGAGTATTAATTATATTTTTCAATGAAACAAGTGAATGGATTTCTGAGTCAAAATAACAGAAGTCAGCTCATGATTGGACAGTTCAGAAATTCCTTCAAGGAGGGAAAAGTTTAAAGTGATAGCAGAAAAGTAAGAAAAGCCCAGATAGGAGGTGAGCTGAGAATTTACAGTTTTAGGAAAAGAGAACCGATTAGGAAAAATCTGAATGACCTAATCAGAGTGGATTAGTGGAAAAATGATGTAAGGCTGAAAAAGTAAGGGCAAACAGAGAAAGACACAACAGAGAGAGTGAAGAATCAAAGCAAGCTAATTTGTAATATATCTATGACATCCCAAGTGTCAATGGCACATAGGAGCTGAGCTTTGAGTATAAGGAAAAAGAGTCATGGTTTAATAGGCAACTGTAAAAATTTTTTCACTTTATCTGGTTTTAATTATATGTAAATAAATTTGATAATTTAGAAAGTATAGAGAGTATAGTCTAATTAAGTGACATAGCATCCAGACATCCAGTATTTAAAATGGAGATGAAAAAGAAAGTTATAGTAGATAGCTTGCAGGAAACCTAAGAAACTCTGGCTCCACATGAGAGGAAAAAATAGCATTTCAAGAATGTTAATATTTTTAATTCATTGGGGTAGTAATGAATAGTTAAGAAAGAGTATGGTTCAGGATTTTACCACGAGACATTTTTTGCGTATTTTAAGAGTAGACTCAAGTGACAATAGTAAAATTTGTGTTATAATATAGTGATAAAGAACAGCACTGACAGTGAGGAAGAGGAAGCCAAGTACAAAGACAGCGTTTTCTAAGTTTTCGTTTATAAACCAAAGATGAATATTTCAATGACTAAAATAAATTTGAGGCAAAAACAGGAGGTTTTAGATTTTGGTAGCAGTCAACCACAATTATGAGTGAAAAGAAATAAATAACGGAGATAGAAGACTGATATATAAGGAAAGAAGTAAAAGGTCAGTGGAACCCTTGAGAAGGTTGAAGTAATTAAAAGCAGACACAAGAGAACATTTGGCTGAAAGAAATACAGTACTTTCTCTGCAGTAAAGAAATGAACATAGCAGGAGGTGGGTGCAAAAAAGGAGTTTTGAAGATATTTTGATAGAAAGATAAAAAGGCTTTCATTGATAGTTTTTGTTTTTTTCAATAAAACGTGGTGCAAAATGTCTGCTAAATGATAGCTCATGCCAAGAAGTGAGATGAATTAGGAAGTTCTTTGAGCCTCATTTAACTTATTAAACATTGCGATAATATCAATTGCATTCACATTTTGGGAAATAAAAGTGAGATGGTATCTAAATTCATGCTCAGTAAATCCTGTCTTTTTTATTTCCTGCCTCTTTCACCATCAGATATTATCAATTTGTTTCCATGGAGTTGCTTTTAAACTATGGTGCACTCATACCATTTTAGCATCTAGTCGTTATTAATGGATAAATTATGGAATAGGTTAAATTATCTCAGTAAGTTTCGGGAAGCCTCAGAACCAGAAGCTCACTGGATCTTGTGGCTATGGTCTTAATTATTTTAGTATTTTATGGAACAACTCTACCAATAGCATTTAACTCGGCACCAATTCAGAGTAGATAACAGTAAATTACACAATCTATTGAAACTTACTTGGTATCATCAGATTACATAAAGACACTGCATTTTAAAGAAAGGTAAATGTAAAATAAAGTTGATGATTTTTTCTAAAATTATTCAACTACAGAAAAGGAACATTGCTACTCAAATGTTGGGCTTCTTAACCCCAGAGTACTAAATTTTAATATTCACTATAGTATTTTACCTTCTAGTTTTTAATTATGTGCTTAGGATTAGAGGAGATATGATGTTTCGACGCATGTTTCTTTGGGAACTCTTCTCATACAATTAATCTTTCTGAAATACAACCACAAAGTAATTGATTTTGTTAGTTTCTTGTTGATTTTATCTGAACAAGTTTGCCACCAAATAAATCAACATTTGTTAATGACAGTGAGAAATAGAAAAAGGTAACTATTTCATTATGTCTTATAGTACTTTAATAGTAAAAGTTCAAATTAGTGAAAATTACATTAAATTATATTTTATAATTTGAAACGTGCATTTTAAAATTGTGATGGGTTAGCTGTAATATTCTGTGTCTTTTTGCACCTACAAAGAGTCATTTTTCTTCTCACAATGAAATAAAAACGTATGTGCCACCTACTCATGCTACGAGCACTCAATTTCTAGATTTCCATAATGAACTTCAAAAAATATTGTAGTCACACAGATAATCGGAGAAGATTTTGGGCCAAAAGTGCAAATGAATTTAGATATCATACTACATAAAGGCTAATAGTAAAACGAAAAGTACTTGTATTCTATTTTCAGAACTAATAGAATAAGTGCTTGCCAAAGTAATTTATATTAAATTTTATAGGATTTTTAAAATAAATTTTAAATTAAAATAATTTTAAATTTTTAAATAAATTCAAACAACATGCTATACACTGCAGAGCTGAATGATCAACAAGTGATTTTACTTGCAGTTGTACAAAAAAAAAAAAAAAACACTTTGAGTTAGCATTTTAAATTTCCTGCAAGTAATTTCCATGCAAAGGGCAGGTTTTGACTCATCAGTCAGTGCAAATAACAATAATAATACCAATAACATTAACAGAAAATACATTTTTATTTTTACAGATTAGTTGTCTCTTTGATTTTATTACTTACAACATTTTGTTTTTCTTAATTTATTGCACAAATATTCATAAGCAGTGTGTGTGTGCGCGTGTGTGTGTCTGTGTCTGTGTGTGTGATACACACATAACCGGTGTCGGTGAAGCAGTTCCCTCATTGAACTTTATCCATGTTTCATTTTTGTGAACTTTTTTAATGTTCCCACTCAAAAAAAACCTACATTTTGTAACAAGGAAAATGAAATACATGAACAATGTTTTCAAATGGCAAAATAGTATGGAACTTAAGGTATTCCTTCAAGTGTCAATCTGTGTAACTGATTCCGTATCTTCAAACCTGGTGAATAAAATTCCAGTCCTATTTGCAATGGAACACACTGACTTTTCACAAAATAGAATCGAATATCAGAAAGAATACACTTTGCTCTCTTTGGATCTGTAGCACCATCCTTTTTTTCCTGGAAGAACTAGATATTGGAGAGAGAGTGTGAAGTGTGGGGTTATGAGGAGCGCTGGATGAATAGTGTTCTCCCACCGATGAGCTGTGTGACCAGAATCATAATCACACCAGAACCTCAGTAGTTTTTGAATGATAAAATGCAAATATTAACAAACCTATATCCAGAATCCAAGTCGGGATTAAGATATGGATTTTACATTGCATTTACTGAAATAAAGTATAATGATTTAGTATTTGCTTTTTAAGTAAAATTACGGTTTTGCTTTTCTTTTGCTTTTTAGGTTAAAACATAGGTGATTTAAAACAATGTAGAGAAACTATGAAATAAAGGAATAATCCATTTTCTTTGAAAGTTGAGTATATTAGAATCAGTACCTTGCTACCTACAAAATTTTTATTTGCTCTAGTTTTTTAATCTGAGTAATTGCTTCAGAGACTCTGTATTCAGTCAGAGAGAAAACAATATTAGGTAAGGGCAATGATCATGGGGAAGCAATCTCATCCAAATGAGCTGAGAAAATGCCAAAAATGTTCTTTAGACCTGGGATTTGATTTCTCTTCCACTCTCTGTCACCCATTACTGCTATAAATGAGCAGCACTGCGGTTTCTATGAATCTATTGAGGATGTCATTTTCTCAGAGAGCTGTGTACCCTGGAAAGCAGCATGGAAAATCTAACAGGCAGAAAATCTCAAGTCCAAAATCTAAAGGCAGAGTTAAAGAAAATACCGTTTTTGTACTCTGAGATCACAGAACTTTTAAATCTGTTATTACTTCAGGGTACTAGAGTGTTCCAGAGACTATCAGAAGTAAAGGTCTTGTTGTTTGGATGCAATCCACAAAACACCTTGATCAGATTTTGACCAACAGGCAGGTAGCCTGACATCCAAGTGAATAATCATATATTTTTTTCTGATCCTCAATTGTATTGTGTCATTTTTAGCTATGACTAAAAATTCCCTCGTATTTTTTCCAAATTTGGTATCTCCTGCTTCAAGAAAATCCACTGGGTTGTAATTAACAAATATAAACAGACCACAGTTGAGCGATAACTTAAATAAAAAGTGTACATTTATATTAGAGGAAGCTTGGAATTCAGAGTATATATTGTCAAATAATATATTTCAAAATCCATTACTGTAATTTTGCAATATGTAATATTTTTATCAAGGACTTGGTCATTTCTAATATATCATTTCTATTTTCATATAGAAAGGAAAAAATTTCAATACTGTTTTAGATGATATTCTGTATGAAGCCAACTCAATCTGTTTTAAAGGGGCATGCACTGAATCATTAATTTGAGAGACCAGAGATACTTACAATGTCAACTGAAATTCTATCAAGAATGACAAACAACGCACCAAAATTTGTTCCTAAATTCTGCCTCTCTGATGTGAACAAATTTGACGTAATTCCCCTAGGTGGTTTTAGGAAGTATTAAGGATGAAATAAATTTTAGCCTAAGAGTTTTATGTTTCAAAATCAATTGTAAAGAGACAAAATATTTCATTGCATCTCAAGGAAATAATATTGTCTTAGTTACTTTTCATTGCTGAGACAAAATACTCAACATCCAAATTTAAAAGAGAAAAAGTTTATTGTAGCTCACAGTTTGTAGATGGTTTCAGTTCATAGTTGAATGGCTCCAAGGCAGAGAGGCTTGGTAGAGGGGATCAGAGAGGAGAAACAGTTCATGGAAGGCAAAAGGCAGCAAAGCAGCAAAGTAGTGAAGGAGCAGCAAGTGATGGTACGAGCCTTCTTTCTGTCCCTTATATTCTATCCTCCCTAAATTCTAGCATCCTTAATCCTTAAAGGCATCCTTAATCCTTAAAGACATCCTTAATCCTAGCATCACACCCTTAATCCCGTTATCACACACCTAGATCCAGCCACCTCTGAAAAGCCCCACATATGACTGCATGAGGATTTGAGGGAACATGTAGATATAAGCCATAACAAATATAGCATGCACTCTTTTGCAAAAGCTTAGATCATTTGGAAAACTCAACAAATCATTATATGTGACCTACTTAGAATCCACTCTGAATTTAGGAAGGGGGAGTTACTTCTACCTGAAACATATAGTTAGCAAATGCAGTACTGTTAAGAAGGGGAAATGAGTCAATCTATGTTAAAAATAAGTCAAGATACAGTCTTGAAACTTCTTTACCTCAATTCAGAATAACTGCCAGCTGTGAGTTCTTAGTTCTTCAGGCACATATCCAATAAGGCAATTTAAAATGTTCCACACTTCACTGAACATAAATTACACAAAGCAGATGATATGGAACCCTGCAAAATGGTGCTGTCAAGGCCATAATATGGGCAGTAAAAAAATCACCAAGAGAGAAACCAAGTCAAAGGAAAATTTACTACTTATGGGTGAGTCAAAGGAAAGTTTCCATGTAGAAGTAGGTACAGTGCTGTTATTTGGTGTCATTATTTGTTTATTTTCTGATACTAAAGATTGAACCAAGGTCCTTCACATTGAGTTACCTCCTACACCCTTCTTTTATTCTTTAGTCTGAGATGGGGTCTCACTAAATGCTCAGACTGGCCTTGAATCTATGATCTTCTTTCATTAGCCTCCCAGAGTGGCGGGATTACAGGCCTGTGTCAGGAAGGGAAGAAGGGAATGAGATGCTCCTGGATAAAACAAGGCTCAGAAATCTTCAGAAGAATCCTTGTGTTATATCTGCAGCCCCATTTAAATTTTTGTGTGTGTGTCCAAGATACCCTTTAAAAATGTCTTTCAATAGAGAGCTAAATGATTATACATAATTTTATGTTTTCTTTCTCCACGTTTATTAGAAAGTCCATATTTAAGTTTTCAGCCAGACAAGTGAAAGTAAAAAATCCCTAAAGGTCTTAAAAGCACAACAAGCTTCTAAAGTGGGCTTCTTACTGTAAACTGTGCTTCCTCCATACTCGAGGGAGTAGCAATATTGGTGCACAGTGTATTTCAAACACATGTAGATGGTGTATATTCTGGTTAAACTGCCAGATAGGGAACATGACAGAGGGCAGGAATACACATTCTATGTCACCCATCTCGAAGACACCCCCCCAAACCTCATAAATATACCCAACTCCAGTTCATAACGAGTCTTGTCATTCTCTGTGTGCCCACACTCCATTCTTGTGTGCATCCTAAAATCTCTGCCTAATAAACCCTTCTCGTGGCTCTTACTGATGCATCCTGAAAATTCTTTTTCTGTCATGAGAGTCAGTGAACCTGTAAACTTATTCTACAAAAATGTGGGATAGTTTCCTTATTTCAGTCCTGAGGACCTTCTGAGACCCAACCCACTGACAAAAGAGTTCAAAATTTCAATACTATGTCTGAATATTTTAGAGAAAAATTTAAGAAAGTATACTAACCAAATGAGATATTATCCAATGAATATCTTTCTTTTAAAATATTTTCTAGCATTGAAGTAAAAGATAAAAATATAATCACAGTATAGGCATTTTTAAACTTTATTAATCCTAATCATGATGTGCATACAACAGAATCTTCTAAATATCACTGAAGCATGGCCATTATTATCTCACTTTAAAGAAGAAAAATTGAGAAAATATTCAAAAAGCTTAAAGTAACTTAATATGTGAGCATTAAGATGTGACAACCCCAAGTAGTGTCCCTTAGCATAATATTCCATAGCACATACTCGGGGGGCGGGGGGGGAGGGAATGAGGGAACTGTCCATGGTTTGAATCCTGGTGCTGATATTTTCTAGCTGCGTGCCTTCGGGATATTTTTTTGTACAGTTCTTTCATCTGTAGGATGAAGATAAATGGATAGATGTAAATAATGTACTTAGAACAATGTTTGGACCATATTAACAGAAATATGAATGCTTCCTTTAACTAGGAACTTCAGATCGTTTCCATGGTAGCGCATTGCTAGTAAAGTTGTCATTTTAATAAATTTAGTATAACGCAAGGGAACAATGTTACAACCCCTCAGAAAATAAGTGTTGATTATCAAACTGGATTTTTAAAACTCATTTAATTATTTAATAATCTGTCAGAAGGGCACAAAATCCCAGAATAAATGTAGAATTATTTTTAGAGCATCAAATCACTTTAGAATTTTGATAATATATAAATCACATGATTTTAGAGGTATAATGCGAGGGCACCGATATAGTTCTAATTTTTGGTGAACTGCTATGAGTTGTATCTTAAATATCTTGGAAATTTTTTTATTATTGTATGGAAATTTGCATGAAGATTTTGGAAAAGAAATTGATTCCATATTATCTTTGATATATGGAACATTTTATAGACAATTTGCCCTTTAGTTTATTTGTTGGGCTTTCATTTGGTCTAGTAGCATTATAAGTATTCTCAATAGTACTGAAATACCCCATAGACACTGAATTCTGCACTGAAAACTATAAACAATGCAGTTTGTAGTGCTATAATCTTTTCCCTCTTCATGTTTTTATTCTCAGACATATTAAAGTATCATATAAATAATCTCCCTTTACGCAAGACTTTCTTAATGATATGTTCACTGAAATTTGATTCAAAGACAATGTGAGTGCACAAGAAAGAATGGAAAATTCTGCAGGAAAAAATAAAATACAATATTTGAAACGTAAAATTTTTAATTTTTAATTTAGGATAGTTATTTTTCTCCTCCTGGATGTGGATCAATAAATTATAAATCTCCAAAGCACAGCAAACTGCTTTAAAGCTCTGTTTTGTTTTCTGTTTTTAAAAGCAAAAACTGATTCCCCCTT
Organism: Hystrix cristata; assembly: GCA_004026905.1. Lineage (NCBI taxonomy): Eukaryota > Metazoa > Chordata > Mammalia > Rodentia > Hystricidae > Hystrix > Hystrix cristata. Next base: position 16,816 of record PVJO010004889.1, read on the forward strand.
CCCCCTTTTCACAAAAACATGGTATCTCTCAAATCACAGGACAAAAATTTTAATGGACATTTTTAGAAGCTGTATTTTCAATTTCAGTCTATTTCAACAAAATATAAATTCATTTTGTGTGATTTTATCCATTTTTATCAAACACCACAAGAGTAAAATTTAATATCCAACTTTTCTCAGTCTATATTAATAATGTTGAGAAAATAGGAAAATGGAAGAAAAAAAGAGATAGAGAGACAATGTCTTGTACTAATAAAAGGATCCATATCATGTCTGTCAAGATAGCATTGTCAGAATTTTTCATATAAAATAGTCTTGTTTGATCTTCATTTTAGAGATGAATATAGAATGCAGATATGTAAAGTATATTATGTTACATTCAAAATGCAACAGACCTTGGAAATTTAATATTCAGTTCCTACCAGAATCAATTGTTCATAGAATGATTGTGCAGCTTAAGCAAAGTGTTGCCTAATTCAAACAAATATTTCTTCCTATTAATATAACATTTATATTTCTAAATATATTATGGAATGAATCAAACATCTGAGTATAGCCCTACGTAATATGAATCTCCATAGGTAAGTACTCAGGTCAAAATATAATTTGCCTTGAACACAATTTTTCACAAATTTTATATCCCATTGATTGCGAATTAGATAAAATGCTTAACAAACGATATATGGCAGGCACCCAACAATATGTATGGCTGCATAAATCAAGAGGAACAGATATTGGTCAAAATAAAAGGTACAACTCTCATGGTGTTTACCTGCTAATATCAGTCCTAAGACCTGGCATAAAGACACATTAATCCAAAATTTGCCAACTCCCTTGAAAGAAGTTGAAGGCAATATAATATTAAGGTAATATTAAAAGTGTAATAAAATTCAAACACTACTTATTTTAAAATATAATGTATTGAGTATGTTAGTTTTGTATTGTTGAGTAACAAGTTAATACAATTTCACCTCTTTAAACAACAAGTTTAAATAGTGCATTGTTTCCCTGGTGTGAGAAACCCAAAGGGGGAGCAAAATGAAAGATAAATATTAGGAAGTAGAAAGAATGTGTTCAAGTGGTAAGAGGAACAGGAGGGGAGGGAAGGAAGGGAAAATAGATGAAAAAGAGAAAGTGAGTGAGGAAAATGGAAACAGAGCATTGTAAGTGGGGAGGGGAAGAAGGGCTGAAGGGAGGAGAGAGAAATGGGAAAAAAAGGAGAAGAATTAATCTATATTATGTATGGGCACAAATTCCCCAGCATGAATGTTATTATTATGTGTGGCAAATATGTACTAACAATTTTTTAAAAAAATAAAATCTAATAAACAAAAGAGATAAAATAATAAATATTATTACAGTATTTGTGTGGTAGGGATTTCCAGAAGCACCAGAGAAACTGGAAATACAAACATTAGTAGAAGATAAATGTATGAGTTCATTCAATAATTTATTATATATATATATAGAGAGAGTCAGTCTTCATGTATATCAGGTATTATTTTTAAGTATTAGCAATACAATCAAGTATCCTGACTACAGAAGTTCACATATAAAACAGTGCAGCTATCTATCAATAAAAATAGGCAAATATAAATGAATGGATAGGTACAGGGAGTCCCAGGACAGGGCGGTGAGATTCACAATTTTATGGACAGTCAAGAAAGACACTTTTGAAAAGGCTACATTTTGATCACATAAGATAAGATTGAGAAAAGCTATCGCACAGATAAAATCCAAACAGAAATTTCGAAGGCAGCAAGATAAAATCCAAATAGTAATTTCAAAGGCAATGTGAGGACAGCATGCACTATATTTTGTGGACTCCTTGCAGGCCAGTGAGGTTAGAACAAAACGTGAATGAAAGGAGAATTATTTAAATTTGAAACCGGACGCCAGATGCAAGATCACGTGCTTCTCAGAACTGCTCCTTAGAACCACCTGGGATGAGATGATAGATAGATATATAGAACAGGTATATCTGTAGATGATTTTTTTTCTTCTTTCTTTTTTCAAAACCTTCTTCTAATTGTATACTTTATTTAATTAATTTACTTGAGAGATATAGCCATTGTTTTACTCTAAAATAATGATTGCTCTCTCTAAAATTGAAAAGGAAAATTTAACATTTACATAAGATACTTCCTGACATATTAGACAACATTTTTAGGAAAAAGGATGTCAGTTGTAAGCATAACTAACTTTGTTCTGAGTATCTAGAAGGATAAATTTGCTATTTGTTGAAGTGGGCAAAGCCATAAAAAAATGTGACAAATGTTGGAAGAACTGTCATTTATCACTAATATCTCTTTCTGAGTAGTATCTTTCCATAAACATAGCAAATGCTTAATAAGAACGTCTAATATAGCCAGACAATGTGGACCAGCCAAGATAGGAGGATCATTAATTTGAGGACAACCTAATTTACATAGTTCATTCTTTCTTCAAGAGGAATAAGGAGGAGTGAGAAGAAGAGCAGGAGGAGGAGGAGAAGAGGAAGAAGAAGAAGAGGAACATGTTTAGATGACACATATGAAAGTGAGAATTATAGCAATCATTTTCTTAAATTTTTAGTTATCCCCTGCATTGGTAGCCTATATTATACTATATCTATTAATCTTTCCTCTTTTGGGCCAATGTGTTTGAAATAATTGTTTTTAAAATTTAAATCTGAAACATTCATTTGCTTTCCACAGTCACTACTTGTTAATTCTCCTCCATTGTAAACTAAGCTATGTCCACACTTTTGCATGACACCTGAAATGTATGCGGGCAAAATGGAAAGTAAATCAAAAGTTGCTATTTTGTAAGACATGAGAATTATTCAATATTAATTTCATTTTCACATTCACTAATGAGAAATAATACCCCACACTCAGTATTTGTATTAAATTTTAAAAGTTAAAAACACTGTGATATGATGTTTTGAATTGAAATTTGAGCCAGAACATAAAAAAGTAACCATAGAAACTGATTTGTTTTATAAAAATCCATTTCAGCGATAAAATCCTGGCACAAGGAATGCTACTAAATCCCCTTACGAGAACAGAAAAATCCATTTTGCTCTAAGAATACTACATTCAGCAGTTTGGTAAATGAAGAATTTCCAGAATGGCAAGACTCATGAAACACATCCCAACAAAAAGCACTGTTTCATTTTTCTTAGTCTTTTTTGATTACTTGCTTCCTCTTAAGTCTGTAAAACCCCCTGATTAGAAACAATTTACAGATATCAGCACTAAAGGAGCAAGACAAGGACAAAACAGTCTGGAACGCAGTGACTCCCATTTTCTACACGACATTTTAAAGAAGTGACCACTTGTGCAAAATGAAGTACTTCACTTTTACCGAAAATCACTTCCCTTAATATTTTTAATGTTTTCTTAAAATAATCTCAGCCTTTCAGTTTTTAGATACAAATCTGGTTTTCACTATTTCAATTAGTCAGCTCTACTTTCCTTTTTTATTTTATGAAAAAGTAGAACAAAATTTCATAACAAAATAAGAGAATGACAATAGCTAATACACTGTATCATTGTCTTCACAGTGGCTATTCAGGTACAGACAAAAGATGCTCTCTTACAAAGAAGAAACAAACAGATAACGGAACAAAACTTTATCTTCATTGAACTAAGAGAATAGTAGTATAAATGAAACAAATCAGCATATTTAGTAAAATACTTTTGAAACAACAAAACAGGTGATTTTTCAGAATCATCTGAACTTCTCCCTACTTGCTACTTTACTGTCTTGTTTTTTGCTCTTTATTTGTATATACATGTATTTTTTCTTTCTCATATAAGAGAAACTGATATTATTCTAATTCAATTCTTATCATTCTTTCCTACGTAAATTTAATAATATCCAAATGATCTCCTTTTTTTCTTTCTTTCCCTACTCCCTGCATATGTTTATCTTGATTTAGAACTACAGTTTTATTCACATTCCTCCCTCTGAATTCATTGGGTAAATTGTAGCTATAGTGCTATTTATTCTCTTTTCTATGTTTTCACTTTTCTAACCTAACAATCCCACTGTCATCTTTAAACTTCAATGCTTTATTCAAAGGGATTTTAACAGTTTTCTTAATACTGAGACTAATACATTTCCTTTGATATTTTACATGATTCTTTTATTCTTCTCTGTTATCTTTTGCAGAAGAAACTGAACTCTGTCTGAAGTTAACACTGTACCTGAAATACAGGTGGAATCACACAAATATATATTTCAGAATGGAACAAGTAAATGAAGTCTTTACTTACTGCAGGTTACAAATATATAATATATTCAAAAATTCATGATTATCGAAATAACTATAGTATAATTCCATGCATCAGGATTTACTAGAAATGCCACGATCGAAATAAATATCTCCACCTCTATTATAAGAAAGTAATTTCATAAGAAATTTTACAAGAAACATTCTCTATTATTACTTGAGAATGATGGTAAGATGAATTGTTGAGTTACTCATTATTTTAAACTAAGTTATTAAATTATTTCAGTATGATAATTGCAAATATTACATATAGATAAGTACTGTCCTCTTTGAAAAGTAATAAGAGAAAAAGATAAATTAATGTGTCACACAGACAGTAGGTTTCCCCCAAATTGTGGGACACTGAATCTTTGCTTATATCTATTTCAGATATATACAGAAGGTAAAATATAAAATTTTATACCAACATATGAAAATGCACACAGAGAAACTCAAGAATTTTATGACATATTTGCTCCTAGCTTCCCCTAGAAATACATGATATTTCACTCATCCAAAAATATGCACTCATTGCACCTTCCTGGACTGAAGCCTTGAATCCTTCTCAGAGTTCATCGTCATGGAGAGCCTCATACCCCGGTTTCCCCATCATTCTGCTCTCCAGGGTATAAAAACCAACAATAGCTTGCTTATTTTGCAATTAAGACAGAATAGTGTTGCTCCAGAAGTTCACAGGGCAGTATTGTCTTGTCCTTGGCGTTTTAACAAGATCATGATGAGATTTAGCTCAGCTGTCAACAGTGAGTGCTGTGACAAATAACTTCTAGACCCTCAGGAGAAAGCGTCCTGGTCTTTGAGTTATTGGGCAGCCTTGAGCTTCGCATCTGTTAAAGACCCTTTTAGAAGTACCGACCCTTTCTCTGAGACAATGAAACAAAATGTATTTTGAGTTCTAATTTGTTTTTCTTTCTTTTAAAAAAATTACTGTTTCTGTTTTTGATATGGCTTTGCAGTGTTATTAACTCTGAAGTGTGAACAGCTTCCACAGGAAAGATTTGAAAACCGGTCACAGTTGCTGGTTTTGGCTGTCTTGATTTGCTCCAAATGGCCACTTTGGCAGTTAAAGACAGAGATGACACATGGTGCCTACATGTTGGTAGAGTATTTATTTGAATTGGCTCTCATTTTTAAAAATATCCTCCCATCGCAATGCATCGTGTCCATTCCAGTTGACGTATTTTTATTAGGTCATTTTATTTAAAAGAAAGAAAATTACATCATATAGGCATGACTTTAAAAGATAATGGACCAGCTTGATAGCAAGTAATGCATGTTTTTGTGACTGGATGATGAAAGTTACAAAGTTAAAGAAATTTAATAATTTTTTTGAAAATAATCTTCAGAAATTACCAAAGTATATTTCCATCAACAATGTTTATTTATTTACTGTAGATTTTGGGACAAATCTTCTGAAAGTGGTTTATGCCACTAACAATGTTGTGGAACACATAGCAAAGAATGAGTTATAGAGGGGAAAAATCCTTGCATTAAAGTCTTTCCATGTCATCTGAGTTACTTAAAATAGCAACAATAATGGCAAACAGTGTGCAGCATTTACTTTTATATAAAGATACTCTGGCAACTTTTTACTCCTTTTGAGCCAATTTTTAGGTTATAGGTATTACTGACAGTTTCACATTATGGTTCAAAACATTCATAAAATAAATAAAATTGTAGCAAGGAAAATAAATGCTAATCCTACATGACATTAGTTTTACCTGAATAATTTTATAGCATAGTAGTGAAATAATTTTTGGTGGCGATGACATAAAATAATGGAAATTCCATATTTGTATTATTGATATATTAATAGAAATTAATAGCGATTGGACAAATACAAGGAATACATTTATGTTATAATATCATAATCTATTCACAGATAGCAAAAATATTGGTATGACTGAATAGGATTCAAGAAGAATATGATTTTATTTGGAAAATAAAATTTTCACAATTTTGTATAATCCTCAAATGAATAAATGCAGATATACAATAAACACATGATATGGTAGTCATATTCATAATTAATTAAATAACTGTAAAGTAAAACCACAGATACTTCTTCAAACATATCAGAATGGTAAATAAAAAGAACTTACCAAGTTTTGGCAAAAATGAGGAATGACTGAAACTTTGCTGGGGGTAGGAATGTATTTTGCTACAAATCTCTGTGAGACCATATGGAATTTTCTAACTCTGAATAAATACATTACAACTCATCATTTCCATTCTTACATACATGCCAGCAGAAAACCATGCATATTTGCATCAAAGATCTGGAGATCAACATTCACAGGCAATCTACAAATAAAGACTCCAGCCTAGAAAAAAAACCTTGCCTTTCTTCAGCAAAATTCACTTCAGCAGTTGATTTAATTTTGAAACAATGATGTATAAAGACAAATTCTATGGAAAAATGAATAGATACCACTATTGCACAAATTATATTCATGATTATCACTGAAATACAAATGTGATAGAATAATGCTAAGAGTTTTTAAAATAATATACTATAGTAAAAAACCTGTTGCCATCAATCATCTTCAAAACACATCTCCCCCTTCAAACACACTTAACCAATAGCTCTTGCCACTCCTTTAAGCAGGTCTAGACGTCCTGTGCGTGAATGTCCTTATGAGGTGTGCATAAACACACAGTGAATGTTGGGCTGCATGCTCTCCAATAGAAAGGAAGGCTTGCAAAATCATTATGTGTGTCCCTGTCCATCTTATTCATGTTATCTTTCACCATGAAAACTCTGACTCTTCTCCAAAGTCAAAATGACCATGAAATGCAAATATTTTGAATCAATTCATTACATCTAGGTGCCACAATAGTGCAACTAAAGACATTCAGAAAGAGGACTTCCAGAACTGGCAAAAATGATGGCATGCGTGTGTTACAAATGAGTGAGTGGGAATATTTTGAGAGGGATTAATCGTAATATGTCTTTTACTACAGTAATTTACAAATTTAAGCATTCACTATATTTTATCACATTTAATATACAAAGAATGTCTTTTAGGATTCCATCAATAAAACAATATTCTGCAAAACTAATTTATTCCACAGATACATGATTTATACATTTGACTCTTACACATGTGAAATGGCAAAATAAATATTTTCTTTAAAATATAAAAGAAAAGTGAATTTAAATATAAAATATTGAGATTAAGAAAGAACCCTGAAATCTCCATAGAGATTAGAAATAGAAATTGAAACCCTAGACTAAAAATATAACTCTCAGGGCAGTAAGCGGCTCAAGAGAGAAGACAGGGCTTTGACATAAACCAGCCTTCAAGGAGCAGAATATAAAGATGCCAGAAGACCAAATGGAGTGTTGAAATTTAAGAAAAAAATAAGAAATATGAAGGACTGTATGAATCAGAAGTGTTAAATGTGTGGAGACATGCAATTATTAATCAATAGCTAAATTGAGCCAATTAATTTTATGTTGAATTTTTCCCATAAGACATTTTAATCACCAACAGTAATCAAAACTTGCCTTTCTTCCTTAATTACATTTAAATTTAAGTTGAGAATCATGGAAGTACATTTTTTTTGGTTCAATTCCCAAGGTATTATATAATCTTTCATGTGGAATGTCTCAGATTCCCTTTAAAAGTCATACACATCCGGTGATGGCTGGTTCTGTTTCTTCCTTAGACTTTCTGATTGTCTCTGTTTGCTGATGCATTTAGGAAACCTGAAGCAACCATGTGTAACTGAATATCCAAAGGCAATAGAGTCTATCATATATATATAAAACATTCCTATATTAATTTCTACATCGAATTTATCCTTATTGGACATTTGCATTTTATCTTTGTAACATGTTCTACTAGCCACTTTAAACTAATAAGATTTGTTGAAAGTTTGCTTCTGTCTTCCCATTAGGGACCTCGTGGTGAAATGATAAATGTTGACATGGTAGTGAAATCACTGACTTTATCTTTCTGTTATGATATTAGCTGTTTCAGTGTACTGACAAATTTTATGCAGATGAATTCTGAAGTCTTTCTCCAAGTTATTTATAGCTATAGAAAATTGCTTATCAAAGAGCATTTGATTATGTAGAACAAGTCTTCATAAATGCAATCTTCTTCATCTGAGGAGCCACTTGTTCCTGGTGTTTTTCATGCTTACTTTGGCAGCGTCCTGCAGTATTAGTCAGAACTTCGCACTGTAGAACTCAGTTACGGTTCGACAGTCTGACTGCAGAGGCCACAGCCCTACAAAGAGGAATGAAAGCTGAGTATAAGATCATGTTCTTTCCACAGTCAGTAGTCACACTGTCAAAAATTTCATAGTGTTAGATTTAAAACTTCAAATAGTTATGGCATGTCACATGCACATTGTAGTTACTGAATGTTTTTCAACACTGGAGTCCATGCCTCTATCATATAATCACTTTTTCTCATCGCCAAGGTTTAACACAGTAAATACAAATATTTTCTAAATATTTTCTGATACATCTTACTAATTTAATGTAATTTAATATTTATTTTCTAAGAAAGGAGGAAATTACCAAATATGCATATAAAAGCAAATTATATAGGAGTTTCTGCTGATAATCAAAACAATCTATTTTTGTTAGAAACACAGCTTCCCTAATAAGTACTATTCCTCACAATTTTTGTAATATATTTCTAATCTGGCCTAAAAGTATAAGGAATATCACTGCATAAAATTTGATTAAAAGGATTGAAAGTATTGACATGGGCTAAATAATGTTCCCATTAAAATTCATACATTGAAGTGTTAGCACCTAGTATCTCAATGTGACTGTATTTGGAGCTAGGATCATTAAGAGGACAATGAAGTTAAAGTGAGATCATTAATGTGGGCCGAGCACTCATGTTATCCCTGCTGTTCTTGGAGGAAGAGAAAATTTGTACATAAAACACACCTAGGGAAATGTGTGAAAACACAGGTTGGAGACTGCCATGTACAAGCCAAGGAAAGACACCTGGCAAAGTTTCTTCTGTTATGCCCTTCAGAAAATATCAATAACAAAAAACTTCTCATATATTTATTTGGGACATTTATTCTCCAGGACTATGAGGAAATAAATTTATGTTGTCCAAGTCACTCTGTCTTTGATACCCTGTTACAGCAACCCTAACAAAATAATACAAGTACCACATATGGTAATAGATACTGCATAATCTTTGATCAAGGTATTTATTCAAAATATTGGAATTATAATTAAAAACATAAGACTTCACCTATGAACTCAACTGCCCCTCTCCGGCAGACTCAATGAAAATAGTAAGAAATGCAAACTATGAAAGTAATTTTATATTCAATCTTCAAAATTGAAAATGTCACCATATATAGTTTAGCAATATTAAGAAAATTTCCTGATACATAATTCAAGGGCGGTCAGTCTACTGGAAAGGCCAATCAGTCCAGTATTTTTGACAAATGAAAATTTCTTCCTGGATGGAAATAAAAATGAGCATCCACAAAAATCAAACCAATATCTAACTAAAAATCTCTGAAGCTCAGTGTAAATATGAGGCATTAGACTATTTATGAACTAGGGCAAGAAAATTGTTTTCCTTAAAATTGTACTTGATTTTAAAAACATTAAATGAAGTATAAATTATCTACTGCATATATATATATATATATATATATATATATATATATATATCATTATGATAAAAAAATAACACAGTATAGGAACACCATGCTTGAATTCTTGGTTGATTATACTACATATACATATATACACACACACACACACTGCTATTACATATATGACCTATGGGGATGAATAAATAACATGTAAAGCATGTATAATTCATTGCACAGGAAGAGTGGTAGAATGTGATACTTTTGTGAGCAATATCATTTAAAAGGCTCAAAAATCAGAACTGTAATAATATGATGGTATTTAATGACCATTTGGTCCAACTGCAGAAACCATGTATATGACACATTCCAAACTTCTCCTAAGTAAATAGGGAGGGAGGAGGGGGTGAGGGGAGGGCAATGGGAAAAAAAGAAGCAACAAGATATGTCATATACAGGTACAAATTCCCTATGATGAGTGTTATCAATATGTACATCTAAAATGTACCATTAAATTTTTTTAAAAAAGAATATTTAACAAAAATCATCTTTCTGGGGCTGAGGATTTAGCTCAGTGGTTAAAGTACTTGCCTTGCAAGCACAAGGACCACAGTTCAATCCCCGGCACCAAAAAAAAAAAAAAAAAAAAAATCATCTTTCTCTTCAGAAGGAAATGATATAGTTTTGGCTTACTTGTATCGTGCAAACCTATCCCTAGAAAAATTTTAAGCTCTGCCAATAAGTTTCATGTGTAGCCAAGAATATTCTTGTAACTGCCACAGTCGTGTCTATTTAAGTGTGTAAATATAATGTAAGGTCCGTTTGTATCTGCGAAAGTTTGCAACTCGAATGTTCGTACGTTAGGTACTCATCATGTAGACTGAGCCAAGCCTCCGCGGCCCACACAGTTATAGGCAGAGGTGTGTTTACTAATCCACGGGGTGACACCCGACCCGATCAAGCTGACACTTCTGCTTAATCACTAGCGTGTCCTAGACTGATTTTTACAAGTGAAGTTAAAGTGACATTAGATGTTGTAGTTAGATGACTGTGAGATGAAATCAAAGCTAGCGTCAGTGATCTTAGCAGAAATCACATTGAGTGATGGTGGGGCTGTGGACCCATATCTCAGCTACAACTCATCAAAAATCAACTGGTTTAGGTCCCCTCTGTTTGAGACAGAAATAATAACTTAAAGTTTAACTTTATTTGTCTTCTAAGCATCTTCGCTTATTTGTTTTCAAATTTATACTGTTACTTTTTGGAAAATGTTTCTTTAAAAGTTAAGCATGATTAATGATGATTTAATTTTGTCTTAAAGTTTAATGATAGTCATTTCTTACAATCTTGCTCTTGAATTTTTTTATCAGAAATTAGCCATTGTTAGCTATTTATAAAGTTTTAGATGAATGTAATCTTTTAGAAGAAATAGAGACAGTAGTACACACTAGAAAACATTGGACTACATTTAAAGTATGAACATTCAAGCTGTGAACTTTCACATGTGTATTGTATAAAACTCACTTTGTTGGATCAGGGTTAGGGTTAGGGATGTGAAGGAATCTGATTTATGAAAAATTCTTCTGGAATGGACCTTGTTCATAAGTCAGGGACTTACTGTATAATATTACTCTTTAAAAAAAGTTATAGCACATCCATATCATTAACTTATCACTGGTTATATTACTATAAGACCTCATTCCAAATTGATTGGATACAATGATTTGTGAAAAATCACATGTGAGCCCTTAGCCAACAATTACCATGGTCTAAGTGCACTTATTTGCCCTGTTCAAGTTTATGCCCATGCCTGAGGCAAGCTGTAGCCAATATCTGATCAACATTGATTAAGGAGAGAAAAGAATGATCCAATAACATCCACTGAGGAAACATTAGAGGTCCATCCTACTTCCAGATTTCTCTACATGATTTTCTGAAGACTATAGTTAGAGAATCACAGTCCATCTGTTCCCACTGTCCATTCTCTCATAAGTGTTACTTCTTAGGGAGCACCCAAAAAAGGAATCTTGTATATGTGTGTGTCTTCGAGGCTCAGTGCCTGATTCTAGGAAATGTGATCTAATACGCTCATGTTCTAATAACTCTCAAATTTGTGATTTCATGGAGATTATACATAGTGATTTTGGTAGACCTATCCAACTACCCATCCTCACTTTTCTTCTCTTCCGGAATATCAATGTTTTGGTATTCCAATACTCTGATCTGTCAATACCCACTCTTGGTTGATATTATTGGCTCCCCCTTATTTGACTGATTATTGATTTTGATATACCCTGGAATTCTGTTCTCAGCCTGCCTCTTCAATACTCTCTTTTGGTCTGAATTCTAGATTCCTTTTTCCACCTAATATTAATTATTCTATTTGGATGTCTAATGTGAATTTTAAAATCAACATGCTCAATACGTAACACATTTTCTCCACCACGATCATGCTTTAATGAAACTATTTTATTGACCTTTTCCATCTCAGTAGTATCATCATTTTATCTCCACCTTTTCTCACCCAAATCGAATATACCATCTTCAAGTCCTCGTCTTGCTTTCTTTTTCTATGTCAAATGTAGTAGGAAGAAAATAATCAATTCTCTCTCTATACTGTAACCAAAATATAGTGATTCTCACAGCCACTTTTACCATCTTTGTTCTAGAAGTCTGGCTCAAGATTGTAACTGTTATTCATCTATCCACTCATTCACACCAATAATATATTCCTAACAGCAGAGTCAATTTGATTATTTTAAATGACACATGACATCTGACTTATCCTTAACATTTCAACTACTACTCCTTTGCTATTGAATAAAATTCACATTTCTTATAATAACCTACATGGTCTTAAATTATCTATACTCTGTCCAGCTTAGCAAGCTCAACTCTTTGCTTTAAGATTGACAGTTTCAATATCTCTGGTCTTTTTTTATCCATAAAAATGCAAGTTTGCATTCACTTGGCGTCTGTGCAGAGACTGATAACTGTATCTCAGTATCCACCCTTCCCTTATGTCCTTCTGTAATATTATAACCTGTATTTTAGTGAGTGATATGCTTGGCAGCTGTGAAGTGTATTCTCAACCTCTTGCTGACCAAATTTAGGCCAATGTAATGTGAACAGAAATAATATGTAACATCTTCATGTCTGTCACTTCTATAAAGACTGCTATCCCGTCCTCTCTCTTCTACCCTTCACAGTAGTCCTGAAATGTAGGGTACTGAAATAATTTTGGAAACCCTATAATGAGGATGACAGAGACATGATGTAAGATCTAGACCAAAAATCTTAAAGGTATGCAAGTAACAAGCAATTTATTTAAGGTTTTGCACTCAGAGTTTCTTTTCTTATAATATTATTTTCCCAAATCCTTTCATAATTTTTTTCTTGTTATCAATAAGTCTGAGCAAATGTCCTACTAATTGAGACTTGTGCATCTGTTCTACGATTCACTGTGTGTTTGCCACTAATTCCAATTTACAATTATTTTATTTTGCAAAGAAGAAATCTTTATACTTCATTCACCACTGTAAACTTGGCTGCCCCTGACCCAGACCAGGTACTCGTTGAATATTTGGATAGTAGTTCGACAACTATTGTCTTTTATTTGAAAATTTACCTATTTTAAAATTAGTAAGTTATATAGTAATTTAAGCAGTGAAATGTATTTTGAATTGTTTTCTCTTTGTGTAATAGCAAAGCCTTGAGATCATGTTTTTCAACAATTATTATGTTTCGTCCTGAAAATATACAGCTAAAAATATTTAGATATAAGCAGGTAATGGAGGGGATATAAACAAACACAGATTCATTTCATGGACTTCACAACTTTTTTAGAGATGTCTAATTATAATATCTGTTGCAATTACTGTATGCAATTTAGATAAATATTACATATGACAATGGAAATATTCTTGGGAATAATTTCACCATGAGAAAATGTTATAGCTTTAGTGGAGCTCTATTTTTTTTAGAGAACTTTGTAAAATGTCATTCCTTCTGCCATAAGAAGTGGCATAAAATAGTCCCCCATTTAGCATCATACACAATGTTCTCAGAGAACACCGATAAAACAGCCAGGGAGTGATAGACAAAAGTTAGTGTTCAGATCGATAAATGATGGAAAGCTATAGTATGCCAGGGTCATTCCTATTATCTAATGAATTGCTCAGTAATTATGTTTCTAAAGGATAATGAAGGGAAAAAAAAAACCTACAGTTAGAAGTCAATATTACCTAAATTACGATAACAAGCAAGGACACAAAGGTAGGAAATTCTTCAACCACATTTTTAAAGTAACTCTTGAAAAATAAGCCGTTATTTTTAGCATACCTGATGTTAAAAAAGAAAATATGAAAGTGAGAAGAAGGTACACAAGAAAAGAATGAAACTAAGGATCAACATAATTTCCAAGAAAAAGCTTAGTTTGTATGAGTTGAACTATAAATTCTTCATATATTATTTAAACTGCCATTTAAAATATTTTATGAATTTTATATTTACATATTTTCAAGTAAAATTGTATGCAATTTCTTATTCAGAAATATACTTATGTATACGTACTGTAGGTTTGAGAGATTTGGTGGCTGATCAAGAGAAAAGATAACCACCAGATGGCAGTAACAGAAACAGACTTCATGGGGAGACACACACTTAGACAGTGTGTGTCTTTTCGCTTGCTGGCGAAATCACAGTAAGTCAGTTCTGAGGTTAGCACAGTACTCAGAAGGGCGGGAGGGCAATGCCGGGGAGCATGAGGTTGGAGACAAGACTTCAGTATCTGGTCAGTGGCAAAACAGGGAGTCCCAGAGTAAGAGAGTGCTGAAGGATTGCAGTTTGTTGGGAGACTTTTGGGACGTGGGAACTAGAACCAGCAAACAGATTTAGGGTATAGCTTCATGGTTTGTGCAAAGCAGCCATGTCCTAAGGAAGTAAAAAGCTTCAAATTGAGTTATCTATGTGTACCAATTCCCCACGAAGAATGTATTTATTATGTGTCGTAAATATAACTGATTAAATTTTTAAAAGCAAAACAATCTACTTGTATAAGCCGTTCTTAAAATACACAGATGAACAAGTATTTGAAGTTGGTGCAGTGGTCTTTTGCACCTCTGAGTCTCGACCTGCAGTAACCAACTAATTAAACAAATTAGGGTCATACCAAGTGTGATAGCTAACTGATTGTGTCAGTTTGAGTAAGAAATGCTCAACGAAATTGGATCAGCATAGCGCTGTGTGTGGCTGAAGGGATTTACCAAAGACAGAAGACTCCCTTGGGTAGGATTGTCACCTGAATGGTATAAAAGGGAAACGAAGAAGGCTCTCTTCTGTTTCTTCAGAGAAGTTCCACTCTTCACCTTTACCTTGGACAGTGTCTCCTGCCTTCCAGGGCGCACTCTTCAGCCTCCTGCACAGACCCCTCAGCCTTCCACTGCAGACCTTTTGATCTCCTAATATGGATTTGCATGGGACACCAGAGTGAGCTCCAGGCTTTTGACTGCATTCTCTGGATCTCCAGGCTGCAGTCAGCCCTACTTGACTGCAGGTGGCCATTGTGAGCTGAACTTGTAAATTCTTCTATTGTACAGTTGTAATTTTGCATTAACCTGTTTCTCTAATGAGCACTGACTGAGACATCACTAAGGATCAATTATATATATGTGCATATTTCTTTTTATATCTATGTAGCTATGATCTACTTGTCTTCTTGAGTGTGGCTTCAGGTATTCTAAACAAATTTTTGTCATATCCATCAGGGTCATACCTGCGATGTTTACATTGAAATAGTTGTTCTTGATAGATTTTTGTGGTAATAGCCATACATTGTTTTAAAAAAATGGAATTACTGTAAACTTTTATGAAAATAAATTTATCATTAATATGTGTAAACTCTCGAGGTCTGCTAAACTTCTAAGTTTACCTTTAATAATATTTTCCTACAAAATAATATAAAATATAGGAAAATAGCTTTCTTTAAGATATTAAATTCCAGTGTTTTCCATAATATTTGAACTTAGAAGCAAACACAATTTCCAACAAGGATGTGGTTTGGGAAACTGTAGGCATAGTATGTCATATAAAATTTTTATCAAAATGTTAGAAAATGTTGCCCTACACTGCAATCCCATGAGGCCACAGGTAGTTTTTATTTTGTTTAGTGCTATACAATTCCTAAAATTTTTCTGATACACAGTAATTTCCCAGGAAATGATTGATGATTGACTGAATGATCTCCAGTATATAATTCAACCTGCTGTAACGAACTAATAACACAATTTAGGGCCCCAGGCCTTTTTTTTTTTTTTAAGTCAGTAGAATTTTTATTACAATGTCAATTTCATTGCTTTTAAAGCATACTTATGTCTTTTTGGGTTAAGTTTGGTAGTTTTTATGTGTCTAGGAATTTGTACATTTCTTCAAAATTTTCTGTTTGTTTGTAATATAATTTTTCAAAGTAGTTACTATCTTCTGGATTTCCACAGTGTCTCTTGTGATTTCACTTTTTTCATTTCTATTTGCATTGATGTGAGTCTTTTCTCACTTTCTCTTAGTAAGCCTGGCTACAGCTTTATCTATTTTATTTATTCTTTCAAAGAACCAGCTTTTCATTAATTTAACCAAGGAGGTGAAAGACTGCTACGGAGAAAACTACAGTTCTCTGAAAAGGGGGAGTGAAAAGAATCAGAAAACAGAAAGATGTCCCCTGATCTAGGATGGACAGAGTCATTATTGTCAAAATGGCCATACTCCCAAAACTGTTATACAGATTCAGTGCAGTCCCAATAAAAATACCAATAGCATTCTTCACAGATCTAGAATAAAACAATACTAAATTTCATATAGAATAAGAAAATGAGGTTTTTCTACACCATGGAGTACTACACCACCATTAAAAAGGATAAACTAGAGTCATTTGTGTGTAAATGGATGTTCCTTGAGAACATACTATTAAGTGAAATAAATCAGACACTTATTAGTACACATCGAATTGTTTCTCTGATATGAGAAACCTTAAGTGTAAATAAGGACAAAGGGGTGAATAGATATTATGTTTAAAAAAAAGGAAAGAGAGATAGTATTCAAAAGAGAGAACTAGATAGGGAAAAGGGGGATAAAGAAGAAAGTTAAAAGAAAAGTAAGATGAAAGAGGAAAAATGGTAAAGTGTAGCTACACTTGTTGCAAATAGGGAGGGGTGGGTGAATGGAAGGGAGGGGAGGGGAAGGGGGGAAGAGGGAGGAAAACCAAGATGTATTATGTACAGGTACAAAATAACCATGTTGATTATGATCATTATGTATACAATGTACCAATGCATGATCTTGGTAAAAATAAAAATTAAAAAAAAAAAGCACCTCTTGTTGACAACATACATTTGGACCATGACTTTTAATCCAGGATGATAATTTCTGCCTCTTAAAAGTAATAGTTAGTATTTTTTCAATTAGCTTTGATATGGTTAGGTATATGTATGCTATCATTTTCTATCTCCTTTTGGATTATTTTTATTCTCTATTGATGTTTTAACTATGCCTATAAATTATTTTTAATTGATTTGATTAATGTTTGTTTTTAATAGTGTTACAATCTTTCGTGCATAATGTAATATTTTAACAGAAGTAAACTCTTGTACTATTGCTATTAAACTGAACAAAGAAATAGAAATATATTAGAAATATACAAATGCATATGAAGTTCATTATATAATAAAATGGAATCACTAAGCACTTATGAAGAGACAATAATTTCATAAAAGGTGTTGTTTGGACATCCGTGTATCCATGTGGAAAATAAATAAAATTGGATCTCTAATATAAAAAAGTACTATAAAGCAATATGTAAATGAAGGAGTGATCATATTTAAGCCATTAAAAATAACCAAACCAAACCAAAATATAAGCTTGATATTTATAAGAATTTCAAATATAATTTAAGTGGATCTTTAAATGTCAGGCCATCTCATTGACTTTAAGAGAAATGGAAAATGAGAGAAATGGAGGACTAGTTCATCGCAAGTGTTCTGTGCCATTGACCAAAACTGTGGTATGGCTTCCACTTTAACTATATTTCTCCCTGCTTTCTTTCCCTTGCTTCTACAGGGGTTGAATCCAAGTACCTTCCTTAATAAGCTGACTGCTCAATGAGTCCGTTTTAGAGATTGTTTCCTAGGGAACCTAAGATCAAAACACTTACTGACTGTGACAATTTCTGTTTCATTTAGCACTGTTTTAGCAGTCCCAGCAGAGTGGGTAGTAACTGGTAAGCTCTCAATAAGCATGACAAAAATAGGCAAAGTATTACATAACTACTAAAATTAGTTGTAAAATATATAGTAACATGAAATGTGTTAGTAATTTCAAAAGTAAAAAGAATAGCCTAAAATTAATATGACTCAAATATATAAAGAATGTATACATATATTACACAAGTAAATAGGAAACTGTTAACATGATTCTCAATTGTAGATTTTTTCTTTTTTCATAATGTATATAAATTTTTTCTTCAATTGTGAATTTATGGGATAACAATTACAATTTGTACAAACAAGTCATTAAAAAATAGCAGCCGAGTCTCTCTCTGCAGGACTTCTGCTCAGTACTAGGTGTCTCTGGGTATTTAGAGAGGAGCAAAGCGCCTGACAAGAGGCACCTGAGGGGTCACCGCTCACATGGCTGCTCTTTGGTTTGGAATGGATGAATAGACACAGCTGGTCACACCTTAGTTTCTTTTTGCAGTTGGCTTCCCCCACGTGACTATTGGTCTTTCTCACAGAATAAAGTTCTCAAATGTTAAAATATTTTACATGGTCACTCGCTTCCTAAGCAGGCATATTCCAAAAGACTGTGATAGAAGCTGCCAGGTTTTTATGATCTAACGTTAGGAGTCTTCTAACTTCACATCTGCTCTATTTTACTTATTAAAATATGCACAGATTGAAGGAGACATGAATGAATTTTGTCTTTCCATGGGGAAGAGATTCAACATAACACAGAAGGAATTGATGGCTCCAGCTTGGAGACAAAATAATAATTAATGTTTCTATGCTTCAAGTATATATCTGTTTTTTTAATTTTCATGCCAGTTTTAAGGCCTCTCTATTTTGATAGATTAGTTATTTGTCTAAATCATTTCTATTTGGATTTAGTTTTCCCATGATATGTTACAATATATTTTCTCCCTTTTTATGTTTCATTTAAATTATTTTCTATGTAGAGTATTATTTATTTTCAGAGATTTTGAAGGTTAGTACTCATTTTATTTTTACAATTTAGAAAGCGTATAATTTTTTACTTGTACTATTTGACATTAAGAAAATTTATAAAATATCAGCATATTTAAATAAGCTTATTTAAGATTCAGCAACTTCATTAAATATCTAATCATACACTGTACAGGAGGAAAAATAAATATACTTACATTTCCTTCTCTATCACTACTCTTATGAATAATTCTTGATTTTAGTTGATTACTTTGACACTTCAATATTTTTGTTTTTTTATATTTAATTAATGAATGTGGATCATTTATATGTTTTATATTCATTATTCCTAATTCTAAAACTTTATAATATTCAATGTTATAATTAAAATCACTGTCAATGTAGGCCTATTTCTTTTTAAGCAGATTTCAATTTCACTATTTTTTGATAAATTTCTCCTTTAGCTATTGGTTTAGTGAAACTCAAATGAGTTTTTTTTATATATATATATATAGTGCGCGCACGCGTGGGGGGGGGTGTGTGTGCGCCAAGGATCGAACTCACGACCTTTTGCTTGTAAGGCAAGCACTCTAACCACTGAGCTAAATCCCTAGCCCCGAGTTATACTTCTTGACTTCAGGCGTGGTGGTAATATCTATTATTTGAGCTTTAGTAACAGCTGACATATTTACATTTTCCTGCCTTGAAAACTTGAGGTATGCAGGTATTTCTCTATTGTTTTCTAGCATAGAGCTTTCTACTTAAAACATGTTATACCCAATAAATGGTCATATTTATGCCACAATATATGAAATGATATTGTGTCTTTTTTTATCTAGCATTTTACCTCTCATCTTCTAATGTATTTTATATTTGTTATCTGTAATGTTTATTAGTTAACAGTTGTATTGCTGTACATGAGAACATTCAAACTTTAGATTCTCCCAAAGCATCTAGAGAAGCAAAATTGATCTCCACCTCTTGCTAGTGGTTTAAGTTACATGGACAGCACGAAAGGCATCATTTGAAAGAGAAGTCATATGAAAGAAACTTTCTCCCCTTCAGTATCTAGATCTGGTAATTAATCTCTCAGTGTAAATCTGTGAGTAAATCTCAGCACAGCCTAAATGCAGGAATGGTAGTAACTCTTTTGCAGGAAGAACAGCTTACAAAAAAATAAATAAATAAAAATAAAACCCTGCAAGACCCAAATGCGCAGGACGACACTGCTAATGAAGATACCACTCAGCATCTCTATTTGATCTACATTCTGCTTGTCAGATTGGTGTAGAACAGAGTAGTCCTGGTGAAAAGGATTGGGGAGCTCATAAGCACCAAAACATGAAGGCTTTATCACCAAGCATAATCTAGTTAAAACACTGTTGAACATCTAAGCTGTCACTATAGAAACTAAAACATGTTCATAGAGTTCCATTACTGAACAGGCAAACACTCCATGCTCATGTTCTTCAGAAAGAACAGAAATAATTGTTTCTGTGATTAAGTCAATTTTGAAAATAATTTCCCCTTCATGCTCAGTTATAATATATAATCACTTACAGAACAGAAGATTTGGGACCCTTCGTAAGGTACCATGTCAAGTTACCTAGATCAGTATGGATGATTTAAAACAGATTCAGAACTATAGGAAATATTGATACCACAATATCATTACTAACTGTAAGTTATGTGGAATATTGAAATGATTTCTTCAAGACCTAATTAAGGCAACAATCTGGGGACAACAACCTATACATATAGGGCGTTCACTTCTGAAAAATGGCAGATTTCTACTCTTAGACTAATAGCATTTAAATCATGTTTTCAATTCACAAGTACTTGGATTATGAATGGAAGATTAGTCTCTGTCACCAACTTATGCAGTGACTCACTGAAAAATGTTTTCTTCCTGTGTCCTGAACTTAAGCCTCTTTAGAATGAGAGGCTCCAAGTAGAGGCATACCGAGGGTCCCATAGAATTAAGAAATGTCATCTGACCATTTTGGATGACTCGTCTCCTGAGATGAACAGATAAAGTCAGGATTACTGTATGTCTAGGACAATAAAACACAATTATCAGGAAGCACTAGTTATTAGTGTACAATGAGAGTGGTAAGGAAACGATCTCTAGCTCATGGAATTTGCTGGACTATCTCTGAGTGTGTCTATACCCAGAAGTAACACCAAACAGGCAACTGGAAAAAGTGTTTTGAAAAGTAAATGAATTCAAACTCAGTGCTAATGCGGATCAGTGTAACTGACAGGGTAGGAAAAAGTATAAAAAATAAAAGTTCTAGTTGAGGGTGATAGAAATCTAAAATGAGTGGTCAAGAAATCAAATGATAAATAAGTAAAACATTTTAACCTAACCCTCCAATATTTAGAATTTTGTAAGGGTTTTGGCAAGCTTCTTCCCAGAAGCATCACTAGGAGTGCATTCAGTTTCTGAGTAAATCTCGGGGTCAGACTGCTACTAAATCTGTTACCACCATGGCCCTTCCAGCATACATACTCTAGAAGATATTTTCTAGCACAATTTGTTTCCTACCTGCTGCTGCAACAAGCTTGCTCGACCATATTCAGCTGCAAAGCGAAATGAGTGTGGTCACTACCCAAGGAGTTAATAGCCCTCGAAGGTGACTGAAACAGTGCACCAGAAAATTGGTTACATTTTTTCCCACCTTTCATGCTATTACAACAGAGTTCTGAAGAATATTTCACAAGATTTTTCAGCACATCCCCCAAAGGATTAATTTTAATAGCTCATAGAGGTAGAATGTCCATCATTGTGTTGGCTTTTCTTCTTGTCATGTTTCATTGTCTTCACTTTCTCAATTGTGCTTAGGACATGTTCCAAATAAGCAACCTTCCTCAAGACTTCATCTCACTGTCTGATGGGATCATAACTTTACACACACACACACACACACACACACACACACACACACACACTTATATGTGATGCGAGTTGATTAAAAGCTATCACTAATCATATTTCTTCATCTTATTTACAATGTTCTTAACTTCTGCTTTTATGAAAATTTACTTTCATTCCCAATATCATCAAACATTTTGTGTTAGAAAAATATGATGGAGTATATGAAAATGTGACCCAAGATGAGCTGTTCCAATTTTTGTCCATCCAATATATAGACAGTACAGTAGATATATTGTTACAGCAATATCCCTGAAAATAGGAAACACCTCCAAGACAAAAGTTTCTCTTTGTAAAGACGTCAACCTTGCCAAATTACTTAAGGAGAAAAAATACAGTTGGGTAATGGAAAAACAGAGTAACTTCATTCATACCTAATTTAGACTTATTATCGGGAAAAATGAATATTAAATAAGTTGCCTTAGGCTTTAAGCTTGCATAAAACAAGTTAAGTTGTGAACTATATTAGTGTTTTATTTCTCACTCATGTGTGTGACTTAATTGACTTGCTCAAAGTGTAGTGTACCTTGACTGTGGTACACCCCATATCTGTAAAAATACTATTAGTTATTCAAAACATTACACATTTTTCCACAACTCATAATACTTTGTGTATTTTAAATTATCTCATAAGCTCTTTTAAATTGAAATAAACCCAAGAAAATCCTGCCTTACTACATAACTAAATAACAGTTTTAATGAAACTCAGATCTGGAAGAAAAATGAAAGGGGGGGTTATGTTTCTAGATTTATTCTTATCTAATATCTCTAGGGGTAAAATTTTAAGTAAAAATTACATTTAAATTTATTATCTATTAAGCATATATTAATTGTATAAATGCCAATTTCTTTGCCATTCTGTTTTACTACTTCTTTCTGTAAAAGTTTTGTCATTGCAATTTACATATATTTACAGAGATATAAAATATTTATCATGCATCTCTTTGTTCCTCTTTTCTATGAAATATATAGTGGATTAATTGATGGTACCAACCCCACGCAAAGACCACATGAGTTAATATTGTAAATTCCTTAGAACAACATTTGACCATGTGAGTATTATAAATGAAAAAAATTAATGTTTCAATGCATTAATATGAATCAAAGAAACAAGGGGGAATAATAAAGCAAAAATACACCTTTATACAAGAGGAAAATTCTAGGACTTGCACTTATCAAAGTAGTCTAGATTTAATTTTTAACACTCTATAGAGTTTCTTCTAATAAATTCTGCTTACTATTTCCCACAGAAGTAGCCTATTGGGAATCTTTAGGGGTGCATGGATATAAAGATATATCCCAGGCTTTCCTCCCGACCCCATGAGTTCTGCACATTTGGATAAGTTAAAAATTAAGGCCTACAGGCTCAAAAATAATACCTTTATTACTCTTTATTACTGAGAATTAGTAATTCAATGATAGGATTTTTTTTTCAGTTAGCCAAATGGTTTTATTAATGTTGAAGCTCAGAATTAGCCGGATATGTGCAGTATTAAGTGACTAATACAGACGGGACTGTGTTTCTGAGCTGCTGGCTCTTGTGGGACTCATCTATCTCCGGATAAGAGACCTATTTATAATCAGAAGGTACTTGTCCCTACGTCTTCACTTAGAGATGAACTCTAAATTTCTTTATATTGAATGTGGACAGAATTTAATTAATAAAAACTTAAATGTGTGAAAGTTGTAGTTTTGGCAACTTTTAGTTGCTTCCATAGAAGCTGTAAATCTTCCAAGGAAACCTGTAAGAGTACTCTCTCTGAGGTCCCCGAGTATCCACACAAGAAGTTCAACTCTAATGTGACTGTGACCCTAAAAAGGGTGAGGAGAGATACCTAGGTCAACGGCCCTTATTTTATTGGTTCAGTACTATCGCTGAAGGTAATATATACAATGAAATATGTCCTTATTATATTTTTATAAGATACCTTTCAGTCAGAATATTAGAAGTGCTGACAATTTTCTTTTAGCCAAGCATAATGAGACATGCATAGAGAAATGAGCTATGAAGGAGATCGTCTAGTTTTTCAAGCACAATTTAAAATAAATATAATGGAGTGAAACATTGAAGGATTTGAAAATAAAATTATTTCTTCTTCACAACTGGGTTTGACAGCAAATTCATTCTTAAAATGAGAACTAGCTTCAGGGCAAAATGATCTTAATGTCAAGGCTCTAAGACAATAAGACTTTGGAAAGATTTAAATACATGTTACGTAGATATTCCCAACTACGTAAAATGCTTTATAAGAATTCTAAGAAGATTGCCCCACAATCTATTGATCCTCAGTGCAAACAAAAAATAGCCAATTTCAAGGATTTTTGTGCTGTGGGTTTTTTTGAGTGGGCTAAACTCAAATAAGATTCACAGGAAGCCATTTTTTGTAAGACATTTTGTCTTGGAAAAAGCAGAGACATTTTTTGTGGTGCTGACTTTTTAGCATTCACACTGTCCTTGACCCCAAAGTTCTAAGCGCTTTCTTTCTGACCAGGCTGCAAATCATTTAGCTCTGCATTTTGCTATTAATTTTTACTGGAGATCAGACTAAAAGAGGCTGACAGTACTCATGCTACAACCTGAATATTGGACTGCTTTAAGATATCCTACACGAAATTAATTAGTTCACTACTTTTAAATTCAGTCTAACACATTATCCTAGGACATGGACAAAATGTGGACAAATTTTCTGTCAGAGTGTAGCATACATAGCCTCTGGACCAATTGCCAGAGATCTTTGTTCTCATATCAAACCTCCTGAGCCTGATCTTTACTGTCTGCATTCCTATCAGCATTCTGGCTTTCTGAGATCTGACCAGAATTACCCATCAAGGGTTGTTTATCGCATTCTAGGCCTTCTCTAGCACACACATCCTACTTTTCCTAAAGCACTCCCACAAACTAGTTACAAGTCTTCTAAGCAACATGTTCACATATAGTTACAATAATTGGTAACAGAGCAATACTTCTGTTACCAATTTTCTATAGTAGTTTTTCTGTTGCAGGGACACCACACCCAGCAATACTCAACATGCACAATTTAAAGGAAGAAAAGTATAATTTGGCTCACAGTTTTTGGGTTTCAGTCCATAGTTTTCTGGCTCCACAGCAAAGACTATCATTGTGGAAGAGAATGACAGAGAAAAGCTGTTCATACCACTGCAGCCAAGAAACAGGGAGAAGAGAGTTGGCAGGGAAGGAGATATATCTTTCAAAAACACAACCTTAGTGACAAACTCCTTCCTACCTGGTCCCAGATCTTAACAGCACATTTAGTTCTAAACTCATCAACAGAATGGAACATTAATGAGATCATAGCTGACTGTACCATTCAGAGATGAGCCTGGTCAAAGGAGCATATCACAGGAAATATGAACTGAAAGTGTGTTTTGTTTCCATCTCTTCCCTTTTCCCTGTGCTTCCCAGCTTCCCTGCATTGAGCAGCTTTCTCTTCCCACGCCCTTCTGCATGGAAAGGCCAACCAAGCCTGGAATAAATCCCCTGAAAACTATGAGTCAAAGTAAAGCGGGCCTCCTTTAAGTTTCAGGTGTGGATATTTCACCTTGATGATGGTAAAATGACAAATACACTCATCTTATCTATCTTCTGAGGTTTAATTAGATATGCCTTTCCTCTATGACTTCACATCACAGAACTGATCTGCAATGTTTCTGTCAAATTTTTAAAATGAAAATTATTTATTTCTACCTAGTACACTGGAATGTATGTTACACCATATTACATTACCCAGGCCCTATTCATTTCCTTATACTGTGAAATATTTACGTAATTACTAAAATCTATTCAGTAGCCAGAATAGAAAATACCAAATTCTCACATAAAAGAAAGATACTGCTGAAATCCGGTTTGTTAATGCATTTGAGTACAATGCTTCTGTTTGATTAGCAAGAAGGAGAATTATATGGATACCTTCTGCCTTTGTGAGTGATCAGTTACATATAGGACAACTATGAAAAAAGTTGTAAATACAAATAGTTAGAAAAGCTCCTTGGGTAAGACCTTTTAGCTTCCATCAGGGTCCAAAAGAAGCCTAAAAACCATTTGAACAGAAAGGTTTACCTAGTTGCTTAATAAGGCAAGCGATGCTGTTCTATGAGTCGATGACCTTTATGAACACTCTGGCAGCTGTGAAACTTTAAGCTAAGATTTTTCATTCTTCTCCTGGGTTTCTGTGGGTTTCTATAGGGCCACTTTGGGAAAAAACCCACAAGCAGTCTGGAAGGGGTAGGATGTTATGTACAAGTCATTACTGGTCATTCAGGGTCCCTGAGCCATAGAAATTTTCTCTCAAACGTACAGCATTGGAAAATTCCTTCCCCACTGCCCACTTTTAATTTTGGCACTCTCCTACTCTTCCTCTACAGAATTCTGGCTACAGTGGTGTGTTGGGTGCCAGTGTATACAACAGAGTCATATAAGTTGAATACATCTCCTACTTATGCTCACCATTAACTAAGATGGCATATAGGAAGAACTCAACTTTAACCCTAAAAACTGTTGTTTTTAAAGCATCTTAATTCAATAGAGTATTGGAAAGAAAAATCAGGGGGCAAGGAAGAACCATGAAGCTGGTGTAAATAAGCAAGGAATCTGCATTTATTTCTCATTCTGAGCAATAGGATGGCTGTTCACTGCTCAGTGAAGTGAATTTTCATTATTTTTATTTTTATTCCATCCCAAAATTTACTGACAATTCAGGTTTGGGGACACCTCATGTGCCATTGGCAATATTCTACTTGGAAGAGAATGATAAACAGGCAATGCACAAGTTAGGCATGTTGTCTCAATCATACATCACTCAGGCATCTTCTTCTTATTAACACTTGTTATTGGCAGGCAGGCGACTTACTTCTCCCTTCCTCGCTCCCACACACACTACCCTATCGTGAGAAAATTTGCTCCTGGATTCTGGGGAGTCATCCTATATCTCTGAATCTGATCACGTTTCATAAAATCATGTCTTTATCGGCATATTCTCAATACCAAAAATGACAAAACTATGAAGACTCTGAGAATTAGCCCTGCTTATATTCTAATATGGTGTAAACATCCACTCAAAATCTCACTTTGCAACTGAATTGCTATTTCAATGGGATTGGGAGGGCAGACCCTTATGAAGTGTTTAAGCCAGGAGAACTTTGTGGATGGATTAATGCTGCTCACATACGAGTGAGTTCACTCTCCCCCACTGTTTTGACATCTTACTTTACACCATGAGATGACTGCTGCGTTATGGCAATGTTATGATGCAGCAAGGTGGCCTTTGTCAGAAGCCAGCACCTTGATTTTGAGCTTTCAATGCTTCAGAACTGTGAGAAGAGAGCTTCTGCCGTTATAGATTACCCAGCCTCCGATACTCTGTTAGATTAGCGCAAAACAGACCGAGACACTTACATATAAGTTAGTCTGTTGTTGTTTCATGGATGCTGCATATTGGTGCCCTAAATTTACTGGAAATTTGTTCTAGAATGCCTCATAGATAGGAAAATCTGAAGATGTTCACATTCCTTATATACAATGCTATAGTATTAGTATATAACCAGAACATACCCTCCCATATAGTTCAAATCATTTCTAGATCAATTATAAAACCTAAATGTAAGTACTGTGTCAAAAGTTATTATCCTGCATTGTCCAGGAAATAATGACAAGAAAAATGTCGATATGTATTTAGTACAGATGCAA
Source organism: Hystrix cristata (assembly GCA_004026905.1). Classification (NCBI taxonomy): domain Eukaryota; kingdom Metazoa; phylum Chordata; class Mammalia; order Rodentia; family Hystricidae; genus Hystrix; species Hystrix cristata. The sequence goes on from PVJO010004889.1 coordinate 44,523, forward strand.
ATTTTGAAATATTTTGATCCATCTTTGGTTGAATCTATGGATGCAGAATCCACAGATATGAAGGACGAATTTGCTTTATGTTATGTCCTGTGTATTATAGGTTTGCTCTCTGAGTAGTAGAGAAATAAACACTTCTCAAGTCTCTAGGAACTCTAGCACGTTTTTGGCCTACTGTTTTCCATTGGTTCTTTCCCTGGCCTTGAATAATTTTGTATTAAATATACGTGGATTACTGCTCTATTAAAAACTTGACACTGGGGCTGAGGATTTAGCTCAGTGGTTAAAGTGCTTGCCTTGCAAGCACAAGGACCCGAGTTCAATCCCCGGCACCAAAAAAAAAAAAAAAAACAAAAAAAACAAAAAAACAACAACAACAACAACAACAAAAAACTTGACACTGTCCTGTTAAAAACCTGACATTGCTGTATTAATCATACCCTAAAAATTCTACATGAGTACACTTCCTGAATTTTAGTCTTTTTGTTTTAAACACAGCAATTCTGCACATCGGTTTCCCCTTCTGAGTTGGTTTCCCCTTTATAACACCATGTACTGTGAATTGCTTTCAGGCAGTAAGTCGAGGAAATACAGGACTCACATTGCCTCTTTGCTTCTTCATCCTTCTGTGGAAACATTATCCTGGATTATCTGGGTGGATCCAAAGTAATTAAAAGGATCTTCTTACTTGATCCAAGTGATGCATATTTATAAAGAAATGGAAGAGTCATGATCAAAGGCAGAGGTGTGGTGGCACAAACAGAGGTCAGAGTTCTGTGATTGTGGATTCTGAGGATGGAAGAGCAGCAAGAGCCCAGGAATATAAGCAGTCTCTAAAAGTTATGAAAAGTAGGTAACAGATACTCTGCTGGAATCTACGGGAAGAACAAAGCGCTGTTGGAATTAGATTTCAAAACTATAAGACCTGTTTCAGATCAGTCCACCAGGACTATAAGAGCATACATTTGCATTGTGTTAAGACACTTAATTTGTGTTAATTGGTTACAGAAACAGTAGGAATTCAATGTATATATTTCAATACCAAAATTAGCTAACTTGCTCAAAGACTTCCTAGTAAATTTTTAGTTCATAATCCTTAGATTCTGCCTAAAAGATGCAGACCATCAGGTTTCCTGTTGTAATTAATATCACTTAGTCTCTGCTGTAGCCTCTAAAAATACTAAATACTGGATCTTATAAACATAATTTTACCTGAGATAATTATTTTAGAATATAAAGATTTAATTGGTTTCTTAATTGTGTAGAACTTGAGGCTCTGATAGTCTTACGCCAGATTGGTATGGTCTCATAAAGATTTAAACTGTATGAAAAAAAGAAGCTACTAAGAAATTTGCAATCAAATCAATACACTCTCAGGCAAAAGAACTATACTTACTCTGTAGAAGAGACAGCTCAGAACTTTCAGGAATGAAAAAAAAGAAGCCCTAACTCTTTAAACTAGACAAGAAATTGGGTACTATTTCTTCAGGTTTATTTAATTTGATTGTGGATATGAAGTTTGATATTGTAGTTTTATATCAAATTATCTTAAATTTAAATCTCTCTGGAATTAATTAGAACACAGTTCTGATCATTCTTGAGTGTCTAATAAATTAAATATGGCCCACCTACTAGAGTTTCCAGGATAATCTGAAAGAAGAAGTATTTGCAAATTGCTTCATGAAACACAGCAGAAAATCAGTGACTTAACTGACTGATATTTGGGCAACGATAACAGGGTAGGCCGAGCTCAGCTATTATTCCTTCTTTTTGAGAGACAATCTGTGCAAGTTTTCCTTCCTGGTTCTTCCATGTGGTTGGCCTTACCTGGGCACTCCTGCGCATCACAAAACCTCACCCAGGAAAGACTACGTGTGATTGGCAAGTACTTTTTTCCAGTTCTGTATTGTAGCTCACAGATATCAGCAGTGTCTTTCGTGATGGTCTTTATTTGTAATAAAATTGGTGCATCGGCCTCTGGCTTTACCTCAATTTATTTATCATGTTACTCAGATATGGACAGGGAAATATTTTAATTTGTTAACAAGTTTTTTTTTTAAATAAAAATCATAGTCTGAAATACAAATAATGTAAACTCTTTTAAGCCAGACTATAAAGGTTTAGGAAAGTGATTTTGGATGTACACACACATCCACACAAAGGCACACACACATACACAAATAAGCATTCTGGATGTGAATGAGTCTGTAGAGTGCTTTTATTTAGGTACATTTTTGAGCCCCTAAACTTAAAAAAATTGTATGGCTACAGGAGGAAGTGTTAAGGAAAAAAATTACACAGAAATGTGATAGTAATATCATCAGAGGGAATATATTGCCAAGACCAGTAGCAAGACAAAATAAGTGCTAAAGTGCAACAAAGAACAGAAAAAACAAGTAAATAACCCCTGTGAGAAGTCACTGGAAAATAGGCTTACATTTTGAATCAGTTTAATTTCCTGGAAATAACATTCTCTCTGTTTAAGCACCAATGCCGTGAGGTTCAGAGATAAATCTGTAGCAACATACCAGGTTTTCTTACATTGGTTTCTTGATCCATGTTGGCATATAGGCACAATATGACACCTCAGCATTAGCGGAGAGTGCGGGAGGGGAGTATCTATGGTAAGTATTTTGCAGAAGAGAAAACAGACCACCTGTTAATATCAAAAACTTTATAAGCCAGCAAGCCCTACACTTTGGAAGTAGAGACTCACAGATAATGTACAACAGACACCAGTACTCTGAGTTCTGCCTTCTGTGTACCTTTCCCACTGCTGTGAAGGCAGAATGTTTCTGTAATGATTTCGCACAGGGGCAAAAGTGCATGTGTTCAGCAATAAGCAGGAGTTGAGGCCCATGTCACATTTAAGCTAGAAAGAGGTAACTAAATAGCTGGAGAACAGTAGACTCATAAAGTATATAACCTGGAAATTCAGGATAAAGTTAATTTCAGCTTCCCAAACAACAGTATTCTGAAATATGTCACTGCTTTCTCTTATGTTTGTGTTCTGCATTTTCCCCACTTCTTCCAGCTAAGAGTCAGCCTAATGTTCCATTACTGGCCTAACTTGGCATTACAGTGTTACAGTGCAGATCTGGAAGAGTGTAAGGACATGAATTTTAAAACCTCTAATCATGATTAAATTCCTCACACACTACACCCAACTGCCGAAGGCAGAAGCTGCATACTGTAATGTTAACTCTAACGAACACCGAAGACAGACTTCCTGAGATTGACGCCTGCCTCTTGCACATCCAAACAGCGATACGACAGGCAAATTGTGCACCTTATTTCCCTCAGACCCAAAACTGCTTATTCTTATCTTATAGGATAGTTATAGATACTATTTAGTTTAATGTAACTATACAGTTTGACACAAGTAAGCAATAAATGTATGTTAAAGTTTAAAACTTAATATTCTAGAAAATCTCTTATGTTATCTTACATGACTTTCTGTGATCTAAAAGCCAAATTCATTCCTCTAGTTATGTACCCTCCTAATATTCTATATCTTCACTGACATTTTTATTCTTATAATTTTTTATTTACTTAATCCTCAATAGGAAATTATTGTGCCTCCTCCAGGACAGGAGGCACATTGCTTGTTTTGTAGCCTGTTGATTGCTTAATAGTTAATAAAGTATCATGACATATGTTAACTGAAAAATATTTGTTAAATAGATGAAAAAGATGATTGATGATTTTTACAGTTTCCCACCTGACACCTGATGGATAAAAAACTTTTGTGTAATTTTTAGACTAGGTATACAAGAAGATACTCTATATATTTACATGCATGTTTATGATGGAATATATTTCCAGAATAATTGTGTGTTGTGTTTTTTAACTAATGTACAAGATATGAGCTTATTTTGGGTATATAGTTCTATTAATTTAAATACATATTTAACCACCACTATAATCAATACATGTAATAATTTTATCACCAAATATTACCTCAAGCTCTTTACTCCTTCTACAACCCTTTACACTACTGATATGTCCCTGTAATTTTGTCTTTTTGAAAATTCTGCATAAGTGAAATGTGACCTTTTGTGTCTGACTTCATTCTCCTACCATAGTACCTCTTTGATCCCTATAAGTTGTTATATGCGGTCTATTCTTTCTTTTTATTGCTAAAAAAGTATTGCAAAGAGTTTCTAGTTGGAATGATCATGGATAATTTTTAGAAACATCTATTAGCGAACTAATTGAAGAAATTTAGTGACAGCAAAGACAGAAAAGTTGAACCTCATTAAACTTTAGATCTACTGAACATGTAATTATGATTTTAGAATTAAAAAGAATTGTTAAGGTCAAATGTGTGGTTTACAGTTTGGTTCAGGTGCCTGAGATTTTAATACAATGTATTTGAAAGAATATAATCAAAGTTTGAAGACTATAATTGTTCTGTTTACAAAGTGCGCCATGATTACATACTACCATACAATAATGGGGGCTGTATTTGAAATTTTTTTTAAATTTCTATTCAAATTATTGAATGTAATTTACCAGAATTACAAAGTCAAGGCCAGGCATCACGTATTTTGTGTAAGTGAATTCTGATGAACATTCCAGGTCAACACCAAGAGGTCCAAATTTTTGAAACAGAAACCCTAAGTAACCAATGTGTCAGTAGAGACATTGATGCAAACAAAAATTAAATAAATTAGGTTCATTTTTGTATGGCATTCGTTCTTCATCTGAAAATAAATTCTTGTTTAATAATGAAGTATTAAAAATGAAACATTTTTCTAGATACCATCTTTTCATTATCTTCCAAAGGCGTTATTGGTAACTCATATCTATTTCAAAAGCATATTGAAGTTGGCTCTGGGGGCTCCTGCCTTCTGTTCATATACTTACATTTGTGGCTCTGCATCGATCCCACTGTAAACTGGAAGGGAACACAGTGAGGGTTACGGTAGACCCCGAAGATAGCAATCACTATTAGTACTGTTGTATTACTTGGTATCTTGCAAAAATCAGATGCATTTTCAGTTTTCATCCTTTTTTCCTAGAATTCCTTGCCTTTGGAATTTGGATCTTCATAAAAAATTAACTGAGGAACTCAGTTAATAGATCTGCCTATGTCTTTTGATAGTTCTATCAAATGTGTTCATTCAGTGAATTTACTTAAATTAAAAAAAAAACATAAATGTCATCTACTGCCATTAAAATTTTCTTTATAAAGTTTCACTTTCTATTTTGTTTGGGGATATAAATCATGCTGTTTAAATTCTGTATGTTTCATGGTAAGTAAAATAAATATGAATTTAGACTAATCATGTAGGAGAGCAGCCAGAAAGGGGCAGCTATAAACTTGAGGTATTAGAACCAATTCATAGAAAGACAAAGTACCATGAGTTGAATATTTTTTTTAAAACTGTCATTTTTCTTACCTAATCTTTTTTTCTTATATAAGACTAAAGATGAATAAATATAAAATTTATGGTTCTAGTATTTCCATTGAGTAATTTTACTATAAAATGGCTATGATACAAAAACAATAGGAGAAAAACATACAAAATAAAACATGTGCTGCTTTTGTGTAATCCAGCTGCTTCAATTTATGAAAAGTTTGCTATTGACACAAAATTGTTAATTCAATGGAGAAAGTTATCTGCTTTTCTTTCGTTTCAAATAATTCATGGAATTACAAAATATTGTATCAATTACTCACATGTTTTAAAACCCTGAAGTCAAAGAATGAACTCAGAGGTCCTCTAGTTTTTAGAGAGGTAGTGTAATTCTTCTTTGCTGAAAGCTGGTCTATTCTACTTGAAAAATGATTAAATTCATAATGTCAATCCTGTTAAAATACAAAATATAAATTTTATATTTTATACTTTATATTATATAAAATATAAATTTTATGTGCCAAGGTTAAAAAAAGTGAATTCCTTTCATTTACATTAAATCATGAGCTTCTTATACAAGCTTCTAATTCTAATTTCCTTACAAAATTATCTAAGATACTGTGAATTCCTTCCAGTGGACTTGTTTATATACTCAATTAGCATCACACAAAACAAATGAGCCAAACTGTCATTTTCTTATTTATAATTCAATGAGGTTGTCTTCATGCCCTCTTTCTTTATACCAAATGAGGTTAAAATAACATTTAAAATCACACATCAATGAAATTTGCTATTACCAAACGTATTAATAGTATTAGACATTCTGATATGATTAGTTATTTCTTTGGAAAATTAACAATTTTAATGTTTGAGTGAGTGTCTCTTCCCATAGCTTCAAAACATAACCACACATTCTGCTCTGTATGTCAAAGAGGACAGGATATTTGGAAGATCTTTTAAATGATATCATTTTCACATGAACAAAAATGTAACGAGATTTAAGATGTGCTTCTAAATAACTTGTATGATCTTTCATGAAAAGGCAATTTTTATTTTTGCATCTTCTTTCCTCAGAAGTATCCATGAATCAGTACTTCAACGACATGATAAAAATGACTACCTTTCTCCATTTCTAGGACAAGTTGGATGTACAAACAGTCATGAAAGCAATCAAGGCTTTGATAATTTAGTTTATTTATAATATAAACAAGAAAAATGATGTGTTGCCTTAAGCCTATTTATATATACACATATTTTTGTTTATGAATGTATTTAATATATTTTAACTCTCTCAGTGTGGCTAAATTGCCAACTCAAAGTCATTAGTAATAGAACATTTGTATTTCACTCAAGTAGGAAGTTATTTCTGGAGTCACTTAATGCAAAATATTAAATAAACCATAGTAAAAAATCACAAAGATTTACTGTATGATGGATTAGAATTGCATGTAAACTATTACACTTTATCAGTATCCTTCCATAATAGATGTTTTATTTATTTTTACTTACTCTATCTTTTGTTATTTGATAAATTATGTCATGTTAGATTCACAGAATGGTAACAATTTTAATGTCAAAATGAGTGATCCAAAAAAATCAAATTTTGAGGGAAGAGAATAAAAACAAGTTATTAAATTTTGTTTTAAAATGAAGATGACTTTGACAACAACCTTTCAGTGACAATCATTTGAGATGCCTGGTAAAACGATTCCATTACATTTGATGGAACTTACTTTTGTGTTTAGTAATACATAACTGTGTGATATAATGGGACTATGATTAACCATGCTAAATAAAGTAGAATGTATTTCCATTTAAAAAAGATATTCAATTCATCTTTTTTTTAAACTATTATGTTTAAATTTTGTCTAGATCCAAATCTGGTGGATGATTTAATCTCCACAGGGAAGGGGTAGATGATCTTTAAAGATATAATTTTAAAAATATTTTCCATATGAAAAATTATTACTTTGATATATGATGTTTTGTATAATTTTTTCTTCTTTTGCATCCTGTATATATTTCCTTTTTTTTTTTTTTTTTTTTTTTTTTTTTTTTTTTTTTTTTTTTTTTTTTTTTTTTTTTGTGGTGCCGGGGATCGAACTCAGGCCCTTGTGCTTGCAAGGCAAGCACTCTAATCACTGAGCTAAATCCCCAGCCCCTATACTTCCTTTTTTAAAATAGATTTTTAACAAAATTTATCCAAAATTACACATATTTTCAGGCTATTACACAAGCTTACAGACCACAATACATTGTGCCTTTTGCTTATGACAACGAGCAATGCAAACAACCACGTAGATGCAGCATTAAGTCACAACTTTATAAAATTGCTGTAGTATAGAGTATATGTGTCACTGTTTCAAGTTTGGGTTATTAGGTTCTTATTTTTAAGATATCTTTATTCCTCTGGATTCCCGTTCCCCTCCCCCTTTGCCCTCTTCTTGTCCCCTTGGACCTTTTGCCTATTAGCTTATATCTAACCCTTTGCCTTTTTGTTTTTCCTTGTTTACCATTTTCTTTTGTTTGTATTTTGACTCACTCAAATAAGGGAAACCATATGGTATTCAAGCTTGTGAGTCTGGTGTATTTCACTCAACGTTATATTTTCCAGTTCATCCATTTTCCTATAAATGACTCTAGTTTATCATTCTTCATAGCCGAATAGTATTCCATTATGTATAGATACTACATTTTGTTTATACAGTTATCTATTGATGGATATACAGGCTGCTTCCAGAATTTAGCTATTACAAATTGTGCTGCTATAAACATTGGTATGCAAGTATCTCTGTAGTACGATGTCTTTAGCTCTTCAGTGAAGATACCCAGTAAGGGAATGGCTGGGTCATATAGGATTTCTACTTTCAGGCTTTTGAGAAATCTCCATACTGATTTCCATAATGGTTGTATTAGTTTACATTCCCACCAACAGTGTAGGAGGGTTCCCTTTTCACCACAGCCCTGTCAGCATTTGGCATTGTTTGACTTCTTAATGATTGCTATTCTTTCTGGGGTAAGGTGGAATCTTAGAGTTGTTTTAATTTGCATTTCTCTAATAGCCATTGATGTTGAACTTTTTTTTTTTCATTTATTTGTTGGCCATTTGTTATTTCTTCAACTGTGAAGTATCAGTTCATTTTTCTGGCCCATTTCTTGAGTGGGTCATTGATTTTAGGTAGTTTCTTTTTAGAGTACTTCACCTTGAGTTGTTACTGTTTCCTTTCTAACTCAACAGTGAGAGCCTAGAAGACAGCAAAGCAACCATGTTTTCTCCAACACATCTCCACAACTTAACTTGGTATATTACACATACATTTATTTGGTACATCTCTCTTAAATTTATTAAACAAAAAGAGACTTCTTTCTTTCTTTCTTTTCTTTTTTTTTGAGACTACATTTTCAAGACAGAGTTTCACTATGCAGCTTGGGCTGTCCTTGAATTTACTAGGTACTCCAGGCTGGCCTCAAACTCACAGTGATCCTCCTGCCTCAGCCTCCTGTGTGCTGAGATTACAGACATGTGCCCCCACGCCCACCTACAGAAGGAGTTAAACTAGTTAAAACTATCGCTTTCTGAAGCCTTCTGGTGAAGAGATTAGCTGCTACTTCACAAAGTACATATCATATTTTGAAATTATTTTTACCAGTTAAGTGCAATTCCTGGACAAATCAATCTGTGTGGGATAATTACTAACACCCATCTTATAAAATTAATTCCCTTGACATTTGCATATGCATTTCTTGGAGACGATGACTTCCAAAAGGTTCTTAGTAGTACTTGAAACATTCACTGAGTTTGAGAACCACATCTCCTAGTGGTGAATAGATACTTTTCTTTGACTACCAAAAAGATACAATGAGTTCTAAAACAAAATAAGCAATGGAAATCATTTTTCCTCTTACCAAATGCCTTCAGTTCTGTATCTAACATCTGATACATCCCAAATCACACATGATTTTGTGTGTAGAGTCTCCACATTCGATTTATATCTTTGTACAATTTGTAACCAAATTTTATTAATCTCTTAATTGAGAACCAGTAAACATTTTTCAGTAATTTTCAGGGATACTAACTCTATCCCATCTTTGACTCTTCACTAATTAAACTTACATCTTCACTAAGGATTCCTCATACCATTAAATTCGATCATATTCCAACCCATTCACTGAATCTCTCTATATATCAACTACCTGAAATCTATTACATATGGAAAATGACCAATAATTTCTCCCTAATACGTGGTATCCAAGATCTTTCACAACCCATAAAATTTATTATAACTACTCTTCTAAAGGGGAGCTAATGTGTAGCTCAAAGCTGGACTGCCCTGAGTTTGATCTCCAGTATCACAAAAAAAAAAAAAAAAAAGGAAATTTTGCACAACTTTTCTTCTGATTCTCCTCTCATCACTCATCACAGCCCTAGCCACAGGAAAAAAAACACACAAACAAACCAACCAAATTTGTCTGTTTAGATGCTTTGTGCTCTCACGTGTTCATGTGTTTGAATATTTCCTTTTTTATAATTGGAAGCCAAATTCCTCCTCCTGTGACTGTTAGAATCCTTCTCGATTTCCAGGGGCTAGCCTAACCATATTTTCCTCAGCTAAGAGTTCTGCAGGCTTTTTATTTATTTATCTTCCATGTTGTTGGTAGGAAATTTGAGGTGTGGTATCTTAAATCCATCCGTATCTGTATCTCTGTTTTTCACCCTAATGCAAGACCTCCTTAGACTATATTTTAATATATATATGTACTCTCTACTCCTGATGACTGCTTCTTGCATATTAATAAATCAGTGACATAAAGTTACTAATAGTGATATAATACTTCAAAATGCAATTTGGCTTCATCTTTTTCAATTCTGTCCAGTTGTTATGGTTTAAATTAAAAAAAAAAAACAAAACAGAATTTCATGTGTTCAGAAGGATCACGAGGTTCATATACTCATCAGTGGATTGCTCCTTTGATGAGTAGAGTAGCTAAATGTGGTTTTAGGAGACAGGGCAGTTTGGAGCTGGTCCCTGGGGGCATGACTTGGGATAGTTTATCTCTCTTTACAGCTCTTCCCTCTTTTCGGCTGCTGTAGGGTGAGCAACTGTCGTCCACCCAGACTATCCCACCACACTATTTCTGTCTTGGGCGACCAGCCAGAGATACAGCTATGAACCAAACTAAACCTCTCTTCTTTTAATTAATGGGTGTCATTATGTCTCAGCTGTGGGAAAGTAACTAAGAAAAAGATCTTGGACTCTGCCTCAAGCCTGCGTGGCTCATATATGTTAGTATTTCTCCCCCTGATACTATCATCTCATTCGAACTACTAATCAATCTGTATCTACTTTAACTCTTATTAAATTTTTGCAGTAGTGCTTGCTTCAGCAGCATATATATTAAATTTCTGAAGCCTATTAACACAGCCGAAATGAGGAATTATTATGCTTTCACTAATGTTCCCTAAAGATAATTCTGTTAGTCTCATAACTTTGAAACCTAGGTTATATTTTTTAATAAACATTCACATGGAAATAACAGATTTTTAAATGATTAAGATAAGTTAACATGAATAAATTTGCTATTTTCTGTTATTGTATAGTCACTGCAATATATCACATAAGAAAGCACACAATTTTAGCTTATTTGGTACTCCAAAACTAATCTGGTAGGAAGATTTTGTATCAACTGTTATACGTAATATAAATTAAATTCAATATCATTCACTCCTTGATTATTTTAAATATTCATTACATATCAAGAATCGTAACAGGCATGATGTATTTGTTTTCATACCAAAAGAAAAGATACACAATAAACTCTCATTGATAATAAAAAGAGATAACTTTCTACAATTCCTTTTTTCCAGACACTATTAACTTGATTAAGAAAACAATCTGGAAGTGATCTGTTTTGAGCTAGCGAATGAATACATTGTTAACACATGACCCAGTTTAAACATCACTTTCATCCTTCTATTCTTAGTGATTAGAAAAAAATCTTAGCTAGAACACAGGCCTTAATAAATATGTATTCTGGAAACGGAAATTGAATTGTTTCAAATACACAGTTTTCTTCAGCTTTTGTATTGGTAACTGAATTTTTTTTCCGTTAGAAATCAATGTAAGAAAAAATCAATATAATAAATTTTCTCATTAATTTATAGCAGGACTATCTTATTCAAAAAACTTCTAGGTACAAATTAAATTTTAGAAAAAATTCTATAATAATCTTATGTAACTAGGTGAGAGTTTTTCCCTTTACAAAACATTGTATACAATTATTTGTCTCTAAGTTTACCTAACATGTAGATAAATGAAAAATGTAAAGATTTAAGACTAAATATCTCCTTTTAAAGTCGATTAATTTTGTCTGTATCTTTGAATGCATACTTACGAAAATGTTATCTTCTCTGTTTTAAGCTTAAGGACTGCTTTCTGAATTTAATAATGAGTTTTGGTAATTGGGTTTAGATGCCTTAATACCTAACTGATTAGGCTACATTTGTTTGATTGGGTTGAAATACAATTTTACTGCTTGGTTGGTGATATATGTTTTGGGGTAAGTATTAAATAGATTTGATGCTTAATAGTGAATTAGTTTTCTACACAGTTTGTCAGGAACCTTCTAGGCAGGGAAGCTTATGTTTTGATCATCATAATTATTACTATTTTTAACAAAGTGAAAATAGGAAGGTAGAAACTCAGGAGGTAATTAGAGAGCAAGGCTTCAATTGAAATCAGAACACGAACCACTATTTGTGTTTTGATTTTTGCCAAGAGACTTGAGCTTGCATCAATAAAACTAATCCTCAAATTTATTCTTACATCATAAAGTTGTTCTATTATGTTAGGCTTTTAAAAGTTTTAGTTTTCCAAATTACTTCTAAATCATGTCCTAAATGTCAATAGCAATTTGAATACTGGCAATAAGTCAAGGAAGCATGGTTCTTGGAAAAGTTGTTAGAAGAGCATTATTAATATCTGATCACTCCAACTCTCACAATATAAATATTGTCCTCCAAAGGGAATTTAATGATGTAAAATTAGCTACACTCGGTTTTTTAGGATCATTTTGAGAATACGTTTTGATAAATGCTGGGCTATTCCTTTCAACCAGGACATTGTTCTTGCACAAGAAGTCATCTATGTTTCTATTACTTATTACTCCAGTTTCCCCAAGCATTGCTTTCTTGCTTTCTTGCTTTCTTTCTTTCTTTTATATTTTTTTTTTTTTTTTTTTCAGACAGGCTGTCGCTATGTAGTTCAGACTGGGCTTGAACTCATTATGTTGCCCAGGTTGGCCTCGAACTCATGGTGATCCTCCTGTGTCAGCCTTCTGAGTACTGGGATTACAGGTGTGCACCACCACGCCCGGCCCTAAGCATCGCTAGTAAAACATTAGTTTTACTTCAATCCAAACTCTCAGCATTTTCTCCCTATTTTCTTCTTTTCCATTTCTCCCATCCACTTCTCTGACTAAAAAATATATGTACCAATTCACTGATACTTAGTGTGAATTTTCTTTCTATAATTTCTTTTGAATTTTTCTTTCCTTAACACCTGTGTACATAAAGGAAAATTAGGTTCAGTTCAGCTGCAGATTAGGAAAACTAGAAGAGAAACAGTGATCTAAATGATACAGACAATGTTTTCTTCCTTGTGCAAAACTACAGGCAGATAGCAGTGTTATTATGATATTCCCGAAGTCAGAGAATTTTTATTGCTCACCACTTCTTAGTCTTTCTCTGTGAATGGTCTTGAAATCATGGTCTACTGAAGCTGCTCTGATTGTCCTCTGTACTTAGACCACCAGGAAGGAGGTGGTCAGTAGAGAAGGACAAACATAAATGTCTCATTCATTGCTTCCACGTACATCTCTATAACAAGCTCCACTAGCTACAGTGCCCAAAATAACTGGAAGAGTCAAGAATGCTTATTGTTGGTGCTAGGCTGAAATATGATGCAGCATATAAATTACCTTATGTCTTTATTGTCTATTAAAGGCACTATTATTAAATATGTGGTACACACGAGGAGGGAGAAAGTGGTCCCACATGCTCAAAATTAATCATACCTAGAGGAGTACCAATTCATAAAATTCACTGTAATTTTCAAGGTTCTTAGTAATACCTATAGTGTGAAATTAATGTGTTAATTGTTTTCATCTAATTTGGCCTCTATTTCTCAGTTTCCTTTATGTTTTCTTTTTTGTCTCTCCAGCTTCTCAATTGAGGGATGTTTCAAGGCTTAGTCTTTGGACTTCCTTTCTTTTACTTACATTTACTTTGTTGGTGATTTTCTCTGCTTGTTCCTATATCACTAGTATGCAAGGAAACTGAAACAAAATAATACAAAGCTAATTAAAAACAAAGCAAAACAAAAACTCTTTTAATCTCCTGATTCATATATTCAGTTACTCATTCTACATCCACAGTAGAAGATCTGATAGCCCAATTTTAACATCGTCCTTACTTCTTAATATTCCTCCGAAAATCAACTCATCTGATATTTCCCCTCCCCGCTTGATGACAACTCCCTCAGTGCCACTGCATAAGACAAAAATGTGCAAGAAATACTTAATTATCTCTTCATCTCTTGCCCCCTAGACAATGTCAACCATTAATATTGGAATAAAATAAAATACAGGAAGATTCTAACACTTTCTCACTACCTCTACCATATATAATATTCCAGCCTGAGACAGTACTATCTCTTCTCTATATTACAGTAATGGCCTCTTAAAAGATCTGACTCCAAAATTGTCCTATTTGTAACAGGGTATACTACATGTAACCAGGTGATACTGAAGAAATGAAAGCCAAATCAAGTTACTTCTCTGCTCTAAATATTTCAGTGGCTTGCCATTTTATTCATACAGAAAGTGTAAGCTATTAAAATGGCCTCAAAGGCCTAGCACTCGCCATTATTCCTTTCTTACTGTCGCCTCTTTGCCCTAAACGTAGTGACAGTCTCTCTGTTTCCTGTGTATATCCACCAGAGTCACTCTTGTCACGATGATTTTGCTGTACATTATTTCTTCTTGTAGATTTACTATTCTCTCATATTTCAATATCTCTAAGAATTTTACCTTAAGTGTCATATTCGCAATTTGGCTTCCTCTCACCACTCCATTTAAGTTATCAGCAATCACTAAACGTTCCCAATATGCTTTTGCTTATTCTCTACTCTTTTCTTTTCTATAGAACTTAGAGTGATATAAATAGATTTTGCAATTTTGCTCTAATGTTTATTTCTTACTATTTAATATTTGTCTTTCTCCAATAAGAATTCAAACTCCATAAAGACAGGAGGGTTTTTTTGGTGTTTACGTGATTTTATTTAATAAGTAAATGATTATGCAAAGAATGAAATGCCAATGAATTCTCCCCATTTATACTCTGTGAATGGTACTTTTAGGTATTTCAGTAAAAGTCAAGTTCACATTTTGATAAATTTGAAGATCAAACCATAGATTCAGGGCAATGAATTATTGGAAATAACAGAAATAAACCCTAACTGCATTTCCTTCAACTAAATTTTAAATCATTAATATAAATATGCTTGAAAGCATTGGAGTTAAATGGAAATGTAAGAGTAAAACCTTTTCAGAAGAGTCTTGTTTATTCGGGGAAAAAGAATGCGCTGGACCTTCGCCATGTGTGTATTTGCTCAATAGGCCAATATGTTCTACTAATATTACTTTCATAACATGCAGCAAAATCCTCATTTATTATTTCTATATTTATGATTTAGTTCTTATGATAATTTTGCTTTTTCACATATTTGGATACTGGTAGCAAATATAGAGATTGGAAAAAGCATTCAATTTGGCAGCTATAATTTTCATCTTAAATTATTTTCCCTTTCTTACATGTTTTACTTATTATTCTGTTTTAACAGCACTGGAAATTGAACCCAGAGCCTTGTGGCCCTTTTATTTTGTGATGGGGTCTTGTTAAGTTGTGCAAGTGGACCTTGGGTTTGTGATCTACCTTCCTCAGCTTCTAGCGTGATGACAGCTAGGCTGCCCCACCCAGCTTCTTTTAATTTATTAAAAGATCTTCCTTAAAACAGCACCATAGTTTGTTTCTTTTTTATGTGAACTAGCGTCCTGGGTTGTGATAGTGAACAGATTGTGTCAATTTGAGTAAGAAACACTCAACTAAATTAGATCAGCACCGTCTAGGTGTGGCAGACGCACCCTACTGCAGTTTGTCGCCAGAATGGTATAAAAAGGAAAGAAGGAAGGCTTGTTTTTATTTCTTCAGAGGTGCTCCAGTCTCCACCTTCAACCTGGATGTCATCTCAGATGTGGTCTGCTGGCTTGCAGCCCAGACTCCTCAGCCTTCTGGCACAGACCTGTCAATCATCCACCGAAGACCTTTCGGCTTCCTGGTATGGACTTGCACAGTCTACAGTGAGCTCCAGGCCTTCAGCTGGATTCTTCGGATCTTCGGCACCCAGACGTCCCCTTTGCATCTTCCACATCTGACTCTGTGGGCGGCCACTGTAGGCCAATCTTGTAAATTCTTCTATATTTGTACATCTTGCATTAAATCTGCTTCTTCTGTAAGCGCTGACTGACACACTGTGGAGCACTAGAGTTACAAAGTCACTGGAGAGAGTTTAGGTGTAGATTGAATATGCCCCTAGCCAAATAGGATCTTATTTTTTACCATTATATTAAGACTAAGGATAACAGTGTAGCATGTAGAACTTTCATGTTGAAAGAGAAACATGATTTTATTTATTTGCCAGTTTGAAATATTTCTATGGTTACTATGTGAAAAAGTAAAACACAACTTTAATGAAGAAAAGACTATTGCATTACCCTAAGAAGTACATAAATATGAATCAAGATTGTATAAGGACAAAGATAAGTAGTCAGAGTAAAAAAAAAATTAGTTGATTAAACGGACACACCTCAGGAAGACTGTGTTATGTTATGAAGTTAGACGTGGTCTTGCATTTTCTTTGTCCTAAATTCTATCTTCTTGGACAAGTTACTTATCATGTAAGCTTTAATGCCTTTGCAGTGATAATTGTAATTACCTCATAGTGTTGTTGAGATAAATGAGATTGTGAATATAAAGCTATTAACACTACACCTGACACATAAAACTCAATAAGTAATTAATGTCATTATTATTTATTATTTGTATTAACATTAGATATTGATTAAATATGTGATGTGAAAATCAGGAAGGAAGAAAAATGATTCTTAAAATTATGAATTGAACCAAACTGAGTAAATGGAAAAGTTATCCACAAAGTGTGGAAAACTGAGTAAGAGTGAAGGTTAGAAGATTTTGTTAAAGAAGCAAAAGATTTAAAGTTTAAGACTCTACTTCTTTCTTAAAATAAATTCCCATAATACCTCATATGAGTTTTATTCTAAATGTTCAGATATTCCTAGTTGAGGCATTTCCATACTGGTTAACAATCATAGTAGTCATACGCTATGACTTCTACCTACTCTTCTCTTGCCTAATAGAAGATCCTTCATTTCTTTTTTTTTTTTCCCGAGATTATCATGACCATTGCCGCCCAGCAGAATTTTGGAAGAGAAATTTGAGAAGTTCAGGTCCCTATAAACCACACCTGCTTCCCAGGAGGATCACTTTATTACTTTGTTGGTAGGGACATCACAGGCTGTGTTCCAAGTTTGTAAAGTTCAGGCCTTTTGTTGTTGTTGTTGTTGCTGTTGTTGTTGTTGCTGTTCTTGTTAATGTTAAGGAAAATGGAGAAATTTGAAATTATTTTGGGTATTCAAACTAAACTAGCTGCAAGTTTACAATCTTTTCCCAATTGGCAGCTATTCTATGTTTACAGATATCTTAAATGCACTTAAATTATAAAGTATTCTGATAATAAAATTTAGAGAGGGATGAGAAAAGGAGAAATGCTGTCCAATTTGAAAACAAAATAAAACACGCAAAACCCACCAAGAGTATAAAATCAAGAACTCAGTTTTTGGTTCCTTCCTCAAACATGAAGATTTAAATTCTGTATCTCAAGTATGTTCCAGTTTGTCAAGCATAAAGTTTTTGTCACTATCTTTGACTCTTCAATTTCTTTCTCCTTCCATGTCTGTACTGCATTAGCTTTTCGTCACTAAAAGACAATACCCACTGCCCACAAATTAAAGGAGGAGAGTTTTTATTTGCATTTGGTTTCGGGCTATGATTGGCTGGCTCCAAGGTAGAGCCGTCACAGTGGAAGTGCACAGTGAAGCAAAGCTGCTTAGTTTGTGGCAGTGGGGACCACAACTGGGTGAGTGTGTGGGCCCAGATTTGGACGGCCAGACCACACTTCCCCGACCCACCCAGATACATCCAGAAATGTGCTTCACCAATTCCGAGGACAGATCCCAGAGATGATCAAGTTGAATCTCCAAACTAAATGCCACTATTTCATATCTATCAACAAATATTGTTGGCTTTATCTACAAAGTATAGTCAGTATCTGATTATTTTTATCATCTTACAACTACTGTCCTGGTCTGGTACATCTTCATCTGTAGCTTGGATTAGTTCAATAACTTTCTGTCGTGAATTTTTCTGTTCTAAACTTGGTTCCTTATAATCTACTCTTACATGTATTACAAGTATCATTTTAAAACATGAACCTCATTGCATTACATCTCTGCTCAAAACATTGCAATGGTTTCCAAATTCTTTCGAAATAATAATCACAGGTTTTACAAGCCCTGTAAGCTCTACATGATCTACTCACTTTCCTGATTTCAATTTCTGTTGCACTCTTCCCACTCCAGCCGACCTGGCCTCCATATTCCCTTTCGCCCACTTACTGCCAGAAACCACTCCGAAATTTTGCCATTGCTACCCTCTCTTCCTGAAGCACTCTTCTACAGTGGATATTTGTTATCTGTTTATTAGTTGTTCAGGCAACACATTTATATGAGACCTACTTACCCTGATGATACTAGGTAAAACATTAGCTTCTTTCTTAGGTATAGTCTACTTTCCATATCCTTTTTCATTTTTTGTTTTGTGTGTGTGTGTGTGTGTGCTGGGAATTGAACTCTGGGCCTTGTGCTTGCTAAGCAAGCATTCTAAACATCGAGTTAAATCCCCAGCCAACTTCTCATATCCTGAAGGACTTTGTTACTGATAGAACATAGCCCATGTCTACATACAGTATTATTTAGTTTAATTTAAAAACATAGTTGAGTATCTGTATCCACTGATTGAATTAATTATATGAGCCCACAGGACTTTGTATTGTTTACTCACAATGTCAAGCACCTACCAAAGTATTTAACACTTTTAGAGCTATTTAAAAATACTAGTTGGTGGCTGGGGATTTACCTCAGTGATTAGAGTGCTTGCCTTGCAAGCACAGGGCCCTGAGTTCAATCCCCGGCATCACCAAAAAAAAAAAAATACTAGTTGGTGAATTAATGAAATTATTATACATTCCTGTGGGGTTGGCTTCTACCTCATCTATGGACAAGTCAATGGAAGCTTGGTAATTGTTGTGTACTAGTAAAAGCACTAATTTGAACTTCTAAGTGCAATACGAGGTAAAATTTCAGGACAGTTCTAGGTGCTTAAATGGAGTAACATGGCAGATTACCAATGTGTATGTACAAATGGGATCATAAATAAATTTGAATAAGTGTGGCATTTATGCACTTTAAGTGAAGTTTTAAATAATTAAAATCTTAACAGATTCTAAAAGAATACAAGCAATTTTGGTCTTATGTGCATTGTCTCTATTTTCCGTACATATTTTGAAATAAAATTTTCATACAAGGGCTATACTTCCCAATCAAGCTGTGATAAATATTAATAGTAACTACATTGCACAAAACAGTTTCATGTAAACAAATGTTATTTAAAATTCTAGTAAATCTACTTTCATGTAGGAGTTATATACCCACAAAATCAAGGAAGACCAAGCTAGGTCAGAAACCAAACTAGGGCATATAATATAATGAAAATAAGATGAAACTGATAACTGAAAGGTAATTTCCTATATTAAAATACATAGAATAAGTTAAATTCTGATTAAACAACAAGATTTTTGCAGAATATTGACTTTCTCAACTGAAACTGGGTAAGCGTTCATCAAATTAGATGGAAGTACAACTAATGGAACTAATCAGTAATCTTACGTTTGGATGAAAATATAATATCAAAACCGCATATTGGTTTTAGAACTGGAAAGGCCATTGAGAATTCTCTGTGTAACTTTATCAGCATTAGAAAGGAGGGAACTGAAAACCAATAAAATAAGTGATATGTCTCCCAAAATATACAACTAGTAAAAGAATAGTGTTAGGCCACAGTTCTCTTAACTTTCAGTTCAGTTATTTTTGCTTTATTATCATACTATCATTACTCTATCATAAATGCTTCCATCCTTTGTCCAGTTTGTATTTATAGATTCCAATATAATTTTAAGAGGTCTTGTCCAGTGGAGCATAGAACATGATTTACTCTTGGCCATGACAGGGCAATTCTTCTATAATCACTTGTATTCAATGGCCCTGGAAATTAATAGAGTCAATATTGTTTGTAGACAATCTAGTATAGACAACCTTGTGAATTATATTAATAGCTTTATTATGATCATAAAGATCTTTATATCCCTCAATAATTAGTATTTGAGAGGAACAAACACTGCTCCTACCCAGATGAGAAAAATCAACAGTATTTTAAAAGTGCTTATTGTGCCTGTAAATATTTTATAAATGGCAAACATCAACAGATTAAGAGAACCATGTTTTATTCAAATGCTTTGCAAAATCAAAGTCTAGTACCATTAATCCATACTTAATATTTTCATATATTTTGTACAACCTTGTATTATACAGACTATTTAGAACCAGTTAACTTCACCAGCTGTTGTATATAAAATAAAATATAGTTGTATGAACTAAGTATATTAGAAAATACTTTCTTTACAAATTACTTATTGTAAATAAATTAATCTTACAAATATTTTCAAAATGTGCTTTAATGTAATTAATATAACATCTAAAATTAAGTTTTATGGATTTTTATGTTAATGAATGTTAACAATCACAAAAGTGGGAAAAGCCACTTTAAGGAGATTAAAATTCCTGTATTTTAAGTAGATTTATAACATGGTTTAAGCATAGTAATTACAACATAAAAATGTAAAAGGTACTATATGCATGTATTTTAAACAATGCATATATTTGGGAAATCATTTATTCAAAAGCATATTTCTGAATTTTCAAAATTTGATATTTAGAAATGTTTTCAAACTATATTTATACTTGTTTTAGATCTTCACATTCTCTTCCATAACATTCTGTGGTCTTTGTAAAAAGAATATTTCTTTTCAGAGGTCCAACATAGTTACACTGATCATTCATACAGATCTTTTAAAATTAAACTGCACAATATTCCTGTTGAGCTTCATACTTGCAATTAAATTGACTTAAATTCCAGAAGACAAGTTGATAAACTTAGTTGTTTTTTTTTCCAAGACCATGCATTGACACATTGTATACATAATGATCGCATTCATCATGGTTATTTTGTACCTGTACATGATGTATCTTGGTTCACCTCCTTCCCCTTTCTTCCGTTCTGCTCCGCTCTACCCTATTTATAGCACGTTTATTTGCATTTTTCTATTTTTTTCTTTCCCCTTTCTTTCCTTTTTCCCTTACTTCTTTTCCCCCTTCTCCCTTTCTAGTTCTCCACTCTCTTGAATATTATCTTTCTTTTATATAAAATCTATTACACTTCTTTGTCCTTATTTACACTTATCGTTTCTTATATCAGAGAAACAATTCAATGTGTACTCATGAGTGTCTGATTTATTTCACTTAAGAGTATGATCTCAAGGTGCATTCATTTACCTACAAATGTCTCTAGTTTGTCCTTTTATGGCAGAGTAGTACTCCATTTTGTAGAAAAACCACATCTTCTTCAGCTATTCATTAGTTGTTGGACATTTAGGTTGTTTCCAAGACTTAGCTATTAGAAATTGTGTTGCTATAAATATGGTTGTGCATATTTGTGGTTATGGTTGTGCATGTGTGTAGTATGTTGTTTTTAATTTTTTCTGAGAAGATACCAAGCAGAGGAATAGCTGGGTCAGATGGAACCTCTAGTTGTAGTTTTTTGAGGCATCTCCACACTGATTTCCATAGTTTACATTTCTGCCAACAGTGGAGTAGGGTTTCTTTTTCCCCACAGCCCTGCC
This sequence comes from Hystrix cristata, assembly GCA_004026905.1. Taxonomy (NCBI): domain Eukaryota; kingdom Metazoa; phylum Chordata; class Mammalia; order Rodentia; family Hystricidae; genus Hystrix; species Hystrix cristata. The sequence continues at coordinate 66,091 of PVJO010004889.1, forward strand.
AGCATTTGTTATTGCTTGATTTCTTGATAATAGCTGTTCTTTCTGGAGTGAGATGGAATCTTAGCATTGTTTTGATTTGCATCTCTCGAATGACCCGTGACGTTGAACACTTTTTCATGTATTTATTTGCCATTTTTATTTTTTCATCTGAGAAATATTTATTCATTCAGATGCCCATTTTTTGATTGGGTCTTTAAATTTGGAGGGAGGGCTTGATTTTTTTGAGTTCTTCATATATTCTAGATGTCAGACCTTTGGCCGAGGGACAACTGGCAAAAATTTTTTCCCAGTCTGTGGGGTTTTGCCCCACTCTATTGGTGATTTCTTTTGCTGTGCAAAAGCCTTTTAGTAGGATGGTCCCAAGCACTGATTCTTTGCATTATTTCCCATGCAGTCTAGGTTAAAATTCTCAGAAAGATAATGACAAACAGAATGCAACAAATTATCAAGAAAGTTGTACACTACAACCCGGTAGGATTCATCCCAGGGATACAGGGATGGTTCAACATACTCAAATCAATATATGTAGCACACCATATCAACGGAGTCAAAGACAAAAATCATATGATCTTCTCAATAGATGCAGAAAAGGCATTTGACAAAATCCAACACCCATTCATGATAACAACTCTACAGAAATTAGGAATAGATGGTCTATATCTAAATAAGATAAAAGCCATCTATGACAAACCAACAGCCAGCATCACACTAACTGATCAGAAACTGGAAGCTTTCACACTAAAATTTGGAACAAGATATGGATGCCCACTATCAACACTATTATTCAAAATAGTTCTAGAAACATTAGCCAAAGCAATTAGACAAGAGAAAGAAATAAGAGGAATAAAGATAGGAAAGGAAGAATTTAAACTGTCATTATTCACAGATGACATGATACACCTTATAGATGACCCCCAAAATTCCAGATTTAATAACTAAATTCAGTTGCATAGCTGAATACAACGTCAACACCCAAAAGTCAATAGCATTCCTATACACAAATAACAAACTCACTGAGAAAGAAATAACAGAAGATATTCCTTTCACAATCACATCAAAAAAAAAAAATGAAATACTTAGGAATCTATCTAACAAAGGAATAAAAGATCTGTACATCAAAAACTACAGCACTCTTAAAAAGGAAATTGAAAGGGATATCAGAATTTGGAAAGATATACTGGGTTCTTGAGTAGGAAGAACCAACATAGTGAAAATGGCCATAGTTCCTAAATTACTATACAGATTTAACACAATTCCAATCAAAATACCAAGAACATACTTCGCAGCACTAGAAAAAGCAATCATGAATTTCATCTGGACCCAGAAGAGACAAGAATAGTAAAAACAATCCTGAGCAACAGATGCAAAGCAGGGGGATCACAGTCCCTGACCTGAAACTATACTATAAAGCTACTGTGATAAAAACAGCATGGTACTGGCAAAAAGACAGACCCAAGAATCAATGGAACAGATTAGAAGATGCAGAAATAACTCCAAACACACTCAAATACCTCATCTTCGATGAAGGAGCCAAACACCCTCACTGGAAGAAAAATAGCCTCCTTAACAAATGGTGTTGGAAAAATTGGCTTGCCACATGCTGAAAACTAAAACTAGATACAAGTCTCTCACTATGTACTAAACTGAAATTTAAGTGGGCCAAAGATCTAAACCTTAAAACAGAAACACTAAATCTCCTGGAGAATAGAAGAGGAAGAACTCTCCAAGACACAGGGGTAGGGAAAAAATTTATACCACTTAATTTTAAGTAGTGTGTATTTTTCTACTAGATAGCAGTTTCAAGGAGGTCAACATTTGATTCCAGTCATACACATATTTATTTTATCCCTGCAATCTTTTTGGTCACATTTGATAATTTTCTCCATACATTATTTGTCATTTTACTTTTGTTTTTCAGACGTCTGTATGCTCTGCATATTTTAATTAGTTTCACAAAAACTAAGTACCACTTCTTTAATTACTTCTCCATATTATGTAAATGGTGCTTTTTTCCTCAGAGAGGTTTTCATCTGATACAAGCCGGTCAGATCTTCTCTTTAGGTGCATTTGTTCAAAGTACTTAAGCTACTTTAATGATTTCCCCACTTGTCTTCTTCCACCAACCACACCATCATTTGTGAATTATTTCTATGGTCCACTCCCAATATCCCAATATCTTTTCTCTAATTTCACTATACTCTGATTTTTATTTTATTATAAAAATGATTCAGTTTTTATTTTCTAATTATACCCAAATTGAAATTATAAGCCTCTTATCCTAAGAATTAAATTATTCCCTTTGGTCTCTGTCTCTCCATTTCTGTCTCTTGGTCCTTTCCTGATTCCACATCTTATTTCTTCTCATGTTTCCACATATTTTTTTAAAGTGCATATTATTTCTTTAGGAACTAAACTAAATGAATCTTCTTAAACCTTTAAGCACTTAGGCAGTTTTACAGAATTAGTATTACTCTTATTTTTACTTCAGTCTTACAGTCTAAGAGTGACCTCACATTCAAAAAAATTGAGAGGAATGTACATTTTTGTCAATTGACACATCTAAATATTACTCTAGCCTGTGTTTTAACACTTCAGAGGTATCAATAGAATACATGAATGTGACCTTTTACTTATGTTCAGTGAATTTGAAAATTTAAAAACAAATAAAATGCTTATGCAAAGTTCAAATATGAAAGGACAATAAAAGGCTAAGAGAGGAAAAAAGGAAAAATTGAAAGTGGGAGAAATCCAGCACTACAGTCTCCCTGTTACTTCTGGCAGTAATTACTGGCTGTGATGCTAGTCGAAGGAGAAGGAGAAAAAATTGTATCAGTTTGCTTATTTTTCCCATGCTGCTATCCCAATTCAACCAATATGTCACCTAAATATACTTACCACATCCTAAATATTTGCATTTTCCCAAGTAAAGATTTTTACACCTATCAGTATAAAAAATATAGGACCCACGATGAAATAAACTATTACAGTAAAGTTTTAATGTAGCCTAAAAGCGTATCTTCCATTTTGTACCCCTTATGTATTCATTTCTAATCAATTTATGCAAAAATACTAAGGGCCAGCATATTATGGAGCACTGAACAATAATCTATTGCATGTCGATCTGTGAGGCATTACACTTAACTTGTGTTTGTGAAGAGTTTCGAAGTTACTACCTTTGGTTTGTTTCATCTGGCACTTGATACTCATTTTCGTTAATGGCATTGTTTTCTCCTGCCTTGACTTCATCTTTGCATTTTTTGAACCTAGAAGATTTATTGGTACATTTTAGATATACATAATGATCACATTCATCATAGATAATTTGTATCTGGACATACTATATCTTGTTTTTTCCCTCCTTCCCCACCCCTCCCTTCAACTCCTCTTCCCCCCTTATTCACAACAGCTTTATTTACATTTTTCCATTTTTTCCTCTTTTTCTTTTCTTTTTCCCGTCCTTCCTTTCCCTCCTCCTTCCCTACTTTTCCTTCCCATTTGAATGTCTTCTTTCTTTTTCACAATATTTATTATGCATATCTGTCCTTATTTACACTTGTGGTGTCCCATACAAGAGAAACAATTCAATATGTACTCATGTGTGTCTGATTTATTTCACTTAAGAGGGTGTTCTCAAGGTGCGTCTATTTACCTATAAAGTTACCAGCTCATGAATTCTTTATTACATGCTAAATTCTTTGAAAATAATGTATTAGGCTGAGTTAATCATGCTTCATGAAATATAAATATTTTCAGGTGCTTCTTATACTCATTGGGCTAGAGAAATAAGTCACTGAGAACTGAAAGGGCCGGCAGTTTCTAATAATGCCAAGTAAATAATAATTGTATAGTGCAAAATTAAAGTTACTTAGGATACTTCCCAGTTTAAGTAACACTATGATTAATTACATATGGCAGGCAGAGAAAATCTGTTATCTGGGGCTTGTTTTAGTCAGGATTCCATTTCAGTGTCTATTACTGTCTATGAATTGGTGGTTAAAGGGATAATATAAAAGAAAACCACTGGGATTACTATAAAGTGTACTAATACCCAGGTGAGCTAATAATCATTTCATTATGAACAAGCACTAATCTTTCTAAACCTCAATTTTCTTGTTAAAAATTTGAATGAGAACTTCTGTCCTTCCTCTCTTAGTGATGTCACTCAGAGTTCATGAATTAAATAAGCAAAAGGATTTATAAAATTCCAAGTGCACTTCCTCATCCTTTATTTTCGTTATTACAATAATATAATGAATATCAAACCCTTAAACTTTTTTTTGCCTTTGTATTTATCTGCAAATAAGTGTTCCTAACTTGACTCTAGTCTTTATAAATTGTATTTTTTCAGTGTATTTTTCTAAAATCAGAACTTCTGGGGTTGGAGATTTAGCTCAAATGGCAGAGAGCTTGCCTAGCAAGCACAAGGCCCTGAATTTGATTCCTAGCATCCAAGAAAGAAAGAAAGAAAGAAAGAAAGAAAGAAAGAAAGAAAGAAAGAAAGAAAGAAAAAGTCAGAATTTCTCACTCTTACTTCAGTATAACTTACTGCCCATTGATCAACATTTCCTCACCTCTCCCTCTTCCTAGATTCCTCAGTCTCCGGTAACTACCATTCTAGCTCTACTTCTATGAGGTAGATTCTGCATATGAGTGAGATCGTGTATTACTTGTCTTTCTGTTTCTGGTTTATTTCACTAAAAATAAAGGTCTCTAGTTTTATGCACTACCGAATTCCTTTTTTTTTTTTTCTTTTTTTTTTTTTTTGGGTGCCGGGGATCAAACTCAGGACCTTGTGCTTGCAAGGCAAGCACTGTAAGCACTGAGCCTAATCCCCAACCCCTGAATTCCATTTTTTTAATGAAGAAATATTCGACTGTCCACAAGTACCACTTTTTCTAGATCCATTCATCAGTTGATGGACACTTAGATTGTTTCCAATTTTTTTTGCAATTAGGAATAGTGCTGTAAAAAAGCATGACAGTGAGGGTCTCTTCATCATACTGATTTCCTTTCCTTTCCTTTTGATACATATCCAGTAGTGTGGTTGTTGGATCATATAATGCTACTATTTATAATTTTTGAATATCCTCCACGTAAAAATAACTAACTAACTAACTAAATAAATAAATATCTTCCACGTGGTTTTTCATAATGACTTTACTAATTTATATTCGCACTAACAGTGTATAGGGGTTTCCTTTTCTTTACATCCTCATCAGCTCTTGTTAACTTTAGTCTTTTTGTTAATAACCATTTTTACTGGAGTAAGATAATATCTCATTGTTGGTTTCTTTGCATTTCTGAAATGAGTAGTAATGTGTCTGTTGGGCTTTTTAATGTCTTTCTACCTTTAGTTTGAGAGCCACGCTTGACTCTCACAACCGTAATGACCTGCACGGCCTGTGAGTGTACCCGGCCCCATGTCGCCAGCGATGGTGATGCAAACTAAAGCATGAATGCATCCTAGCAGGGTAAACCTCTTTGCCTAATTCCACAGTGTGTCTAATGGATCCGTCTGTGAGCATCGGCCTGAGATGAGTATGCCACTCGATGTTTGGTGGAAAGTAGCGGAGAAGGGCTCGTGATTGCCGAGACCGGGGATAAACTGGGCTGCACCCGGGCCTCTCAGTGTCACAGATTTGGGCGGTCTTTGCAGGGCAGGGGACTGGCCTAGCCCAAGCCTGGCAATGATGCAAGCTGGAACCTAAGTCTCCATCCGATGCCAACACAGGCTGAGAGGCTCAGTCCGCGAGGTCCAGTATAGGTATAAAAAATCTTTGGTCTCTGGATGTTCCCGGGTTTTATGGCAGGCTGGCATTGAGCTATCGGGCAAAGTCCTGTCCCAGCTTTCACATCTGCTCCCCATTTGGCGGAGTTTTGTTGCACACCTTGCTGCCTGAGGTTAGGGAGAAGTGCTAGAGTCAGGCTCCTCGTTGCCTGGCCAAGGCTGTCCCAAAGTGTACGGGAGTTCTGGGGCTCCACAGATCTGCTTTCAAGGTGGCAGACCAGGTTCTGAGTTTCATGCCTAAGGCCGGGACTTAGTTCCTTCTCCCTCCCGAAAATGGTGGGCGGCTCACTCCGTACTTCCCGCAGTCAAGAGACAGGTGGCAACTTCCCTTCCTGTTTTCTTCCATACATCTTTTCTTTTTATTATAATAAAACTAGGAACTCTGATATCTTACTTGCCTTCTTTAGCTCTTGTGAAGATAGTTTGGTCCATGAACAGCTGTTCAAAATGGTGTGTGACGAGATGAGCACCGAAAGATTCTGAGGCATCCACCATCCAAATCTGTCTCCTGGGATTCAGTTTTTCATTAATTTTTCAAGTACACATTACATTGCTATTAGCAACTATATTTTTACATAATTCAAAAGTCCCTTACTTTTATCAACTTTCAAAAAATGTACTCATAAGGCAAACAAATAAATGATGCTTGATAAAGTTTATTGATATGAAAAACAATTGTTAGAAAAAATTTTCAGTTCAAAAATGTATAAATGTTTAAATTTTTGACTGGTGTGTGTTTCCCTCTATCTGCGTGTAGGTATTTTTGTGAAATATGTGAGAGAAAAGTACTAAAAAATTACACTTCTGCTTTGTTATGTAGTCTATCCCAGATATTAGTGTGAAGTAATACTGATCAACGAAGTCACCATAAATTTTGTGTTCTCACTATATCACTCGTTTTCTAAAATGATGAATTAATATTATCAATTGATTCTTGTACCAACATAGAGAATAACATGTAGAAATAAGTTCATCACCTTATATTTAATGAAAAGCAATATTCCTTGAGAAACATTTTCTCAATATAAAATTCTCTTGAAAATCTTAACATATTTCTGATATTAAATAAAGTTCTACATCCATGGAGTATTCGCCATTCCAATTGTACATGCAATTGTACATTTGGTACATAAATTCTTCCTTCAAAAATGTTATACTTTCTGTGTTAGGCAAGATTTACATTCTATACTTTTGCCTATTGTTTCCATTTAAATGATTTTTTTTAAAAATCAGGTGAAAAGGGATATTTTAGAATCATTCCTGCTTCAAATTTGAGTGAAGTTCTGAAAGGGAAGATATTAAGATACAAATGTAAGAGAGAAACAGAGAGAAGATCATTACCCCCCCCCCCACCACACATATTTGCAAAGGAACTGCATGAACCAACCGCAGGTACATCAATGACATGAAAGTTGTAATGAGGGATTTTGTGAGGAAATTGGGGGACATATGCTTTGTAGAGAGAATATTATTCGGACAGTCCCCATGCCAGACTCATTTGAGGGAAAGAATGCACCCTGGTTAACTCCTTTACCTCAGAATTGTTGAAGGAATTTTCTGTAATACACCAAGATTTCAGAAAATATCTCTTGAATTTGAGAAAGACAAAGTTAAAGCAGACGGTGGGCTAAATTTTAATTCTGAGTCCATTTCAGGACAGCAAAGTCTACAAAAGTATGTCTTATTGTGAGAAAGGATTAGCATAGAATCTGTTTGACTCCTGCCCCAAGGGGCCAACGAAAAATGTGAGAAGAAATCAGGCAGCCAGGCTTGAGGTAGGCTCCACAAACAGCGCTGAAAGTCGAGAGTTCTGAAAGGCTAACCAAAGGAGAGTAGCACTTCTGAGTCAAGAAAAGTGCCCAAGAGTGGGTCTGCAGAGTGCCTCGCAAATACTTGAAAGAGATATGAAAGATTCATCACCTTCCTGGTCTTCAGATTTCAAAGCACTCTCCATCTTCCATTCTGTGTGGAGAAGTCAAACAGCACCTCAGCAGCCTGACTCTAAATCTGAATTATTTTCTTCTGAGCACTGATAGCAACAACAGCAAAGTGTTCATTTTACTGTTTTTATATGTCTACTCATCAACATGTTCACATTCCTTTAAAAAAAAAGTTATATTTGCCTGGATTTGCTGCTCAAGAAAAACTTAGTAGTGAGCATGCACATATGTGAAACAAAGTAGAAAGAAATGAGACCAAGACATCAAATATACTTTTTTTTTTCTCAGTGAAACAATAACTGGAGTGTTTTTGAAGGTCCTGGTTACCTAATGATGAATGTTTTCACTTTTTTCCTCTGCTTTTAACTTGTGGGTTAAAAAGAAATGTCTGTTTCTGTCTCTTAAGGAAATATGAACTCACACAAATTCATCCAAAAAATGTTTAGTACATTACCCTATGTAAATATTTCAGTGCTAAGATATATTTGGGCCAAAATGAAAGAACTCTTTACAAGAGAGAATATAAATTTTCATGAACTGGAGCCACATTATGCTCTCCTTTCATCTAATTTGAATGACTTGCTGCCAATAATGTCAGTCTTTGAAGACTCGCACTGATTGTACAAGCCGTGTTGGTCTTTCTCATTATTAATTTCATGTTTTTGTAATAATATAAACTTACTGTCATATTCCTTTTCAGCTATGCTCTTTTAATTCTGTATGAGTATTTGAAGAATAGCTAAGATTGTATACGGTGAAAATATTTTATATTTTTTAATGTAGGTTTGAAATAGACCGACATACAGTTTCAAATGATAGCTCTACTACCTTTTAGTTAGCTGACCATTATGTTACTATCACTTTGACAAATATATTCTGCTCAGTGAGTATGTACTATGTGACAGTATGGATATAGAGAATTAAAACACGATCTCTGATATAAAACAGATTATTTTGGGGATAGGACACAAAATAGTGAGTTGATAAAGAATTATTTTATTTTCTAAGATAATTATTATTCTACATACAATGCTTTCTCCTCTAATTGGGAAGAGTAGGATTGAGAGAGTACATTTGTGGAACTGGAGCAATTTATATTTGAAAGCAATTTGATTCCCCCTTCAAATGTCATTTAACACTCCATATCTTCAAATCCATAAAATTAAAATAATATTTTTTTTTTTTTTGCTAAAAACTCCTATTTACCACAGCATTTGGTGTATCAGGGTAGTCATAAGTACTAACTTTGACTTCCTGTCATCTTCATTCTATTATTAGTGTGACAGACAGTTATATAATGTATTCCATGAATCATTTTCTGCACCAAAGTTCTCTTTACAATTTTATGTAGAATTATTTATGTTCATATGATAAATATTCATATTTCTAACCCAGTGTATCAAACTACATTTTATGGGTTTTTTGAAGCCTTGGTATTACAGCGTACACAAGCCCTCCTTCATTGTTTTGTTTCAAATGCAGTGAAATGGAGCTTGAATTTCCTATGTGCTATGAATTTCCAGTATCAGTTAATAATTACCAATATTTTTATTATTAGAGACTTTTTAATGTAACAGTCCACAGCAGAGCAGGCAATAAAGTAGCAGCAGAAGAAGCTGAAGCTACAGCAGCAAGCCTCACTTTTTCTTTTATGGCATCAGGCGAGAAGCCTTCTGGTTGGTGCCGCCAGCCCCCAGGGTGGGGCTTCCCATTACCCACACCCAGAAATATGATAAACCAATTTATGGACTAATCCAGTACCACAAACCCTTAATCTCAGTATCATACCCTTAATCCACATTCACTCACCTTAGATCCAGCCACATCCGGAAAGCCCTAACTATGACGACTTGAGGCTTTGGGGTACATCTAGATGCAAGCCGTAGCATCAGATAAAGTCTTTTCCAGTTTTGTCTGCCGTTCAGAGGCAGGCTTACCACACGCTCCTGTGATTTCCTCTTGGCTGTTTTGGACTCAGCTGTCCACACATTTTCATCTGTCCTCTTGCTTCCCTCTCCTTTCTCTCACGTAGGTACATCGTGGCATACCAGTTTTGTGGATATAGCTTTACTTTTATTTTGGTGATTATAGTGGTATCAACTCGTACAATTTTATTACAGATATTGCCCATGTTATTTTTAGGTTTACTAATTGTTCTATGTTTATGCAGAAATTGGACAGATTCCAAAATTATGCCACTAGCATCTTTCTTTTTTTTTAGCATCTTTTTTCTGTATGTGCTTTGCAATTGATTTTTGTGTTGATTTTCTCTGTTACTTTGAAAATTAGTTTTTGATGAATTAATATTTTCCAGTCACCGTACTCTAGAGCCAGCTAAAGACTGCACAAATAAATCTGACGACATCACTCTCTAAAACAAAGTCGGGTAAGTTTTCTGGATCCGTAATTCTATTAAATAAACATAGCTAGCTTCATATCAAAGTGAATGGGAAACATCACAATTTCTGATCAAAGCGTAAATTTAATTACGTGACCCTTTGTAAAGTAACTGACGTTCATTTTAATACTTTTATCAAAGGATGCAGTGATTGTCCTTTGGTGTCTAGGAAGTTGCCTAGAGAAATGAAGTTGGCATTGTCTAAGCTTTAGCCACTTTCCTGTTAGATTGTCTTTTGGGGATTGAAAGCCCCGTACTTAACTGTTTCAACCAGAGAAAATCATCAGTGTTTTTCTAGTTCGACTACTTATGGAATATGAACATTAAAATTTCAATTAAATAGGCAACTAGAATACAATTAATTTTGGAGAAATAAAAATACTCTCATTCTGAATTAGAGGAGACTGATTATGTAAACAAAAGTACAAGTTTCATAGGTCAATGTTTTAGTTAATATATGTACAATTGGGAATTTTATGTTTATCTTTTATAATTTAATGTTTCATTTGTATTCAGCTCTACCATTAAAAGCATATAATTTTTTGCAAAAATATATTGTCTTTAAATGCTAATTCATTATTAATTCAATTCCTAACGTGTATAGCAGCCTAGGTTTGAGAAGAAGTCCATTACGGGTAATACAAGGGCAGCATTGGTAATTTCCAAACAAATTAATAACAGTTGGGTGCCTGCAAATGGTGTATAATGTTAATTATGATAATATTTAAAAAGATATGTTGCTACAAGGCAGGAAACCTAGTATTTAAGGGAATTTTTAAGGAAGGTACTTTTTTCAGTTTTTTTTTTTTTTTATTAGTACAAGTTTGCAGTACATGATTACTTTCCTTGTGGGAACTGGTACGTGGGCATAAACATCTCAACTTTTTTCATCTCTTTCTCTTGTCATCCCTGCCACCTCCCTTCATCTCTTGATTCCTTTGCCACTTGAAAAAGATCTCCCTTCTTCCTATTGTCTATTTTTTATTTTGCTTCTTATTTATATTTCAGGTTTCTCCTTTCTGAAAATCTTCTTGAAAGAGTTAAAGACATTATACTACACTGCTACAATCATACCCATGTAATAAGCAGCACAATTCGTAATAGCTGAATCTTGGAAGTGGTCTACACGCCTATCAACAGATGAATGGAAAAAACATATACTATTTATACACAAAAGAGTACTGTTCTGACATAAAAAATGATATACTTGACTCATTTGGAGGAAAAGGGAAATTTTGACTATAAATTATTTTCTGGCACAGGAAGAATTGTCAAAATTCATTCATTCAGCATTTTGTAAATGTCTAATAGAAGTGATAAAAAATCATTAATTATTTTCTTTTCCCAGGAAGCTTCCTTTAAAGAAAGATTATGTTTCTTTCAAAATTTCATTTCTAAACTTTTAAGTTGCAAACAACTTCCATGTTATTATTCAAACGTGAAGATGTATTTTAAGCAAAGCTGCACACCTCTAACATATTTTTTGAAAAAAAGGTGGCAATAAAATATTTATCAGATAATCATGAAAATGTAGATTTTTAAAAATTATTTTGAGTTTTATCTCTTCATTAACTTCTAATAATTAAATGACATTGGAGGTTTTTTATTTTCAAGATAAAAATCTATCAATGTACTTCGTGTAATTCAAATAATGGTTATTATTGTATCTGTGATATCTAACAATATGTTTAATTGTAAAAATATTGAAAAGTCAAATATATTTAATTCTGAAAAATTTTAAAAGAACATCAAATGAAATTTTTAATAAATTCATTACATATTTTTAAATTATTTATTAAAAATGCTAATGCTAATAAAATGCCTTATGTAAAATTAAAATCTTTAAATATAGCTAACTATTGGAAACATTTTCCATATTTAAATTACATAAGTAGCAATTAGGGAGATGAATATGAATAAGCTTTTAACATATTTCTATCCTTCAGCTTCTCTGTCCAAATTGCAGATCTGACGTAACAACATAAAAAACAAAATTAGATAGAAACTTGACCTTTTCCATTTACGCATAGGGCTTTTGTTTTTATGTAAGAAGAATTATAAACTTTTATAATTAATGGTAATTACTGATAAGATCCCCTCAACCCCTTAAGAACTAGTCAACTATCAATTATTAAAAGTGCCGGATCACAAGAATGTGGTTTCTAGACAATGTGATCACAATTTGAAAGTAATTCAATCTACTTCTCTTTTAAATTTTTGTTTTTATTTCTTATGCATGATTCATGTTGACAGTTTTTAAACTAAGCATACATGCCTTTTCATGGAGCAAATACCACTTAGGATCTAAATCACCTAGATATCCCATCTGCCATAATGTTTGTTTTAACAAAAGAAGCAAATTTAAAAAATTAAAAATCATTAAAAAATTTAAAAATTAATAAAAAAATTAAAATTATGAAAATATTCCTTTTTTATTTTCTTACTCCAAACACATTTCTCATTACATGCAAGTTCTTCATACAGTATTCTGACAATAAAAAAAATGTTAACATTCTCTTTCAGGTAATCACAAAGTAGTAGATGCTAAGCAGCTTATCCTACATAAGAGATCAGTTTGAGTGGATTCTCCTCTAAGCAGGTAGAGTAGTTTTGCACTGGACATGGAAGACCTTAGATGCATTTAAGCATCATTGCCTTGAAACAAAAGATCCTAAGATTTATTAAGTAATGAATTAGGAAAAAGTTAAATAATTTTAGAGAAATAAAAACATAGGTGATTTTAATCCTATGAGCTTTAAAAACTCTTTTGAGCTCTAAATTTCAAAAGCATAATTAATGCAATCACCAATTTGCTCATTGATAATTTCATTTGTTAATTATTGTAATCATGTATTTTATCACATGTATGGCTTACACGTCTTCACTGCACAAATCTTTATAGCTTGTGGAAGGAGAAATATATATGAATTTCTGTGAAAAAATATTGATTGCTCTTCTCTAATTTAGAATTAAGATTGGACGCACAAGTTGATACCTTAATATTTTTTAGTGGAATATGTTTGCTAACACAGCTTAGTAAGATAAATATGTTAAGTGAAACAAATCAGACACACAAGGTTAAATACTGTACGGTTCTACTTATATGAGAAACCCAAGTTACAGTTAGAGCAAAAGATAGATAAAAGGAAGTAGGGAGATAGATTTTGTTTAAAAGGCAAGAGTATCAAAAGGAGAGGGGAGATGAGAGAAAAGGTATGAAAAAAGATGTGTTATAAACATGTACCAAACCACATAATAATCATAATCATTACATAATGCACCCATGGACTAATAAAAAATAAAAACTGAAAAACATAAGTAAAATGCTATTTTAAAAGGATCAACAATTAGAGATAGCTACTTGTCATATCTTCTGTGATTACCACTTATAATACATTCTTAGAGACATGATTCTAAAAGTCTTAACTACGCAATGATTTATAAGTATTTTTTTCACCTGAAATATTAAACTGCAAAGTTTTTCTTTGTGAAATTCTATACCCAGTTCTGACTGATTTAAATTGATACAACTTGTTTCATATTATTTCCAATCACTTAAATTTCATATTGTAACCATGAACAGTTTAGATTCAAATACAGACTTACTCTTGAGAATAAATGATATAGTTTTCTCTACGTAGGCAAACATAAATGTAAGAAACTACTCACTGAAATACTTAACATAGTTTTTGTTACTAATCCATACTATATGAATAGGGCCCAAACTTGCAATTCACATCACTTTGACATCATTTTATCTACCTGGCAAATCCAGGTATTTTATCTTATCTTGTCTGTGTCTTGCATTCCTGCTGAATACACAGTGACATTTTATCTCTTCCGTTTCTTGACACAACAATATTTAAATACTGTTTCAATTTTCACCTTAAATTTACTTTGAAGCCTGTGTTCCACTGGCTTCTTATTCTATCTCATCATTCATAATGAAATACTCAGTCACTAATTAACAAATTGTCAAACATAAATTCTATGAAGAATTTTATGACTTACCTAGAATATTGTTCCAAGTTTATTACTGCTCAATATACATCCCCATATATTACGCTGTACTTATTTTTATTTCACTTTTGTTCAAATCACACATCTCATAGTAATAAGTTCACAATAAATACTTTTTAAATTTGTGTGTTGTTATTGACATTTTTAAACAAACTGCATAAATAGCTTATTCGTAATAATGTTGTAATATAAACACCAACTTTCTTATCTTTAATGTTTTAAAAAATTAAACATTAAAAAAGTAACAACCCAAAATAGAAATAGAGTAACGCTCATGTGATCAAAATACAATGCAACAATTCTAATTTTTAAATATTGTCCTTTTCAGAAATATATAGCTAATGAAATCATATGTTCCTTCAGAGTAGGACTATTATTTTCATTCTTTTATAAAGAATTTTTGAAAAGATAATTCACTAGCTTTTTAAAAATCTCCATCATCATTTTTGAACAGATATTCAAAAAACATTCACAATAAAGGATCTAATAAATAAGAATGCAAAATTCACTTTAGAAGTATTGCCAGTGCTGCCAATAAAACTTTATCTGCAGTTTGCCTAAGGTATTTAAGGAAGAACAAACTTTTCATATACGAATATGTACTTTTTTCCATCACTTAATGTGAGCTAATAAATTCATTTAATATCTATGATTAAAATGCATGAGTTCTCTTATGATTAAATCATTCTTGGTAATAGCTAGGTTCAAATTTTAATTGCTTTAGCTACTTAAAATCCTGAGTTTCTATTTTTTTTTTTCAAATTCCACTCCAGATTATATGGGGCTCAGAGGTGCACAGGTGTAGGAATGCACGTTATGAGATGTTCAGAAGGGGTTCTGGCGCCATCTTGTGGTGCATTAAATTATATTCTTAGTTTATTTTGCTTTGTTAGTTGATTAGTCCAACAGTGAAAATATTGTGTATCTGTATATTGAGTTCTTAAATTTCCCTACCGACCTTGCAAATTTGGGAAACATTTCAGTTCTCATATAAGGTAGTTGTCCTCTAAGTAATCGGGCCATGTTTATTCTTGCTTTTCTGCTTTTACTGAGCCATTTTCTGTTTCTTAAAATTATCTACTCTTTTATTCTTTTGTTACACATACTCAAAAGATATCCATTTATTAACACCAAACACAAAATAACACCTCTATGAAGACTTCCTGAAGTCTTCTAAATCTCATGTTTATTGTTGGAACATTGTTACTGTACGTAATCTTAATTTTAGTAGTTTCTTATTCTTTCCAGTGGCAATATATTTACAACAGTTTAACTGAATTAGAATTATTATTTTCAAAATTTTTATTATGAAAAAGAGGCTGCTCCATCTGCCTGTGGACTCCTGGACATCCTTTTATCAACGACTGTGACACTTGAGGGAAAGACCCGCTCAAAAACCCATAGAAGTCATGGCCACGCGCCAGGCCCAGAAGTGCTGCGGTCCCTTCTATTCACGTTTCCGTTGGTTGAAGCCCAGTTTCACATTCATACATAACTCAGAAGGGCTGAACACAGTGTGGTGGTGTATCTTGGGGATTAAAAGAAAACTAAATTGATGAGATACTGGCCTATCACTACCATAATGTTATTGGCGAATGTGCTATACACTGACTATACATAAGTTGCACCAAAGAATACATATATTGGGGCTGTTAGGAAATATAAACTATTTTTTTTTTATTTTCATCAGTGTATGTTTGTAGTATGCAATGTTGACATTGCTTCTGGGGAGTTTGTACATAGGCATAATACATCTTAATTCTTTCTTCTTATTTTTTTTTCTGTTCCCTTTCCCTTCCTTTCCCTCTCCTTCACTTGATCCCTTTCCTTTTTTGGCACATTTTTGCAATGCATAGGAAATATAAATTATTAATTTGCAGACTATGTGTCTGACTTTAGGGTTGCCATGAATTGGCTTAAATTTTTCCTAGACATGTTGTCATCAGCAAAACACAGTTCTTAACCAAATCGACTGATGGCATGAATGCATGAATCCCAGATTTACTTGAGAATCAGAGACATTTTCTTAAAAACTTAAGTATAGCTGTCACAAATAACTTCATGTGGGTTGTAGAAACCTATAATCTAAACATAATATCTGTTACTAAATACACTGAAGTTATTTTGAGAAATGACTTCAAGATGTTGCATAAGATACTATCTTATATTTGGTTCCTACTAACACACTTAAGAAGAAAAGATCTGTAGATATTAATGTGTATATTAATGATTTGAAGAAGCCAAGAGTGAAAGGAAAACCTCACATTCGGCTTAGTTTAATATAACCTTAACAGTGAATCATTTTATAATGTCATTATTGCTACATACCTACATAAACTTGGTATTTCTAATTTTAAGCTTTAAGAATTATTTTTAAAAATAGGACAGGCTGTGGAAAATATAGATTGATCAGGTTCTTAAAACTGATAGATTTTGGAAATCGAAAATGTTGCCTTGACAGAAAAGAAACTTTTCATTTTTGAGTTGAACGGGGAACACAGAACATATTTATTTACCTTTAGTTCCTTTCCCTGAGTTGCTCATATATCACAGAATATAGCACGGCATGAGAAAATTGATTCCCTGGGTATAACTATTAAGGATGAAAACAATTCCATTAATTTTCTCCATTACTCTTTCTCTGTCCTAATATTTGGACTAACTGGACGATGTCAGCTATTTTTTGTAGTGATAAATAACAGAGTTATTATAGAACTAAGGTATTTTGGTACTATTTACACTTGAAAATAAGACAAAAATGTAAGTCAGAGGCTTTTACATTTTCAGATTTCAGTAGAATTTATGGTTAACCCTAATTTCTATTTGTATCTGTGCCAATTCCATGAACATTCTTCATTATATTAATAGATAGTTAAATACATATATAACTTTGTACTATATCCTACACTTTATCAATGCATACATACAACTTCTGATTTTCCATCTTCCCGCTTACTGATGTTAACTATCATTCGTGAGTTATAAAATGTGAGACTTTAGTGGACATAATAAATTGCCATACTGTTGCTACTGCTTCGGTCGTAATATCTTATACACTTGTAGTGGAACAATATTTTAAGTAAGAGTGTATTTTAAGCCACAGCAATGTAATTTACCTGGCTTGATCGCCCTTCAAGACAACTTTCCACATCCATACATTACAAGTTAAATTTTAAACATCATATTCTCATTGTTTCTTTTTCAGAGTCTTAATTTCAATGTATAATTTGGAAGCTAATGTTATAAACAATACCTTTGAAAGAGCTATCTTTTTGAGTTACTAGTTGTATTAGTCAGGGGTTTGCAAGAGAACAGATTTAATACAGGACATTTATAAGTCACAATATTCACACGCAAGCCAAATGCAGGGGAGTGAAAATCGTCCATGTGCTGGAGACCGGAAAATCCAATTAAGGCTTGGGAGCCGGTGGCACTGTCCTGTGTACGTCCTTGTCTGCACAAAAAAGCTGAAGAAATCTGTACTGGAGCCAGGATAAGCTGCTCACCAGAGATCCCCCCAAACAGAACAGCAGCCATCCCTGGCTAGAATGAGGATCTGAGTTTCTCTGACAAGGAGAACAACCTATTTCATTTCAGGAAAATCAGGGGCAACAAAGTTTCTCCTGGGCAATCAGCTGCCTGCAGTCTTCCCCTCCCCTTCTCCTTGATGCTGTGTAAGCAGTAGTGCTCACGTGGAGCTTCTCTGGCCAGAACAACACTGAATCAGTTCAGCTGGGCATTCCTGCTCAGGTTGAGCATAATCAATCCATCACACTAATACAATCTTCATCCTGGTCTGAATAATTTATAAAAATGTTATGATTTAGAATGATCTTTTTGACTTGTCTAGAAAATATAAATACCACATGACTAACAAGAATTATTGAGCAAAGAAAGCTGGATAAAGAGGTAGGAGACTGAATTTTGGAGGCCATCCTGTAACAGCGGTAAGTCCAAAGTTAGAGAAGAATCGAATACTCCAAAAAGCTTGGAGACCTTGAAAATGTAGAATGGTCAAATGCTGATTTACATGGACAAATCAGTAATGTAGGAGTACTGCATCTGAGTCATAACTGGAGGAAGAAAAAAGATGCGAACATTCTGAAATTATTGTTTTAATTGTAAACCTGACTAAACATATTCTAAATTTAAGAGTACAGCTATTCTGAGATGGAACAGGATTTCAGTAGAGACAGATTTTAGAAAAATAAAATTACCCTTTCATTCCACATATAGCTTAAACATTCTTGCACTTTTCAAAATAGTTAAATGATTTTTTTCTTTAATGTTTTGCTTTGAACAGCTAGATTATATCAGGATAAATAATGGGAAAATGAAAAATATTGAGCCTATAGGTATAGTAAAACTCAGGCAGAAAGCAGAATAAACTCTTTTCATTCTTTAGTAATCGTCTTGGGCCAGGAGGTAGCACTAATGATGAAAACTGGTACAGAACAAAAATCAGAAAGATAATATTTCCTCTTTTTCCTGTCAAGCCACCACACCTACCTTGGATTTCTTTCATCCAGAAGTGTCTAGGATATTTACATTACTGAGTTTTCCCTGTGGTTTACGTAATGGAAGCTGTTCTTGCTATATACCCTCTGCAAAAGGTAAAAGGTAACATACACAATGGACATAAATAAATTTGTTCTGTGACTAAAATGACTGGACTATTGGACGGTATGAGACTTGAAAATAATTAAATAAATGACATTAAAATATCTTTTTCATTTTTAAAAAGCAGATTGAATAGTAGAACGAGACAAAAATGAGTGGGAAGAAAAAGAAAAGTAGGAAATAGAATAAGTAAATTGAATAAGAGGGAAGCCAAATTGCCAATTTGTCTTCAGCATTGTACAGAGAAAATAGAGGTCAGGCATTTAAAGTTAATCATCTTGGCATTTATCACAAGCGTTTTTCAACAATAAAGATTACAAATGAAGCCATCACAGGCTGATGTCATCCAGTATTTAAATCGTGATTTAAATCATATAAAATCTACCTATTATAATTGAATAATTGTAGTAAATTTTGTGGTTGTAATTTTGGCTGCCCAAATTGATCTTGTTTGCCACACAAACTGTATAGTTTATGTGACAGTTAGATTACTGGCTGTAAATTAGTACACTATTTGGCCTGTCAGTAGGCATCTTAATTTTGGTGAGTTTGGATTGTACTAGTCAGCCTGGTTAAATATAGCGAACTGTGGAACCCAGATAAAGGTATATATTTTCCAATAAGACATTTCAGTAGTCAGACTTTGCACTGCTAAAGATGCACCCCAACAATATGATTGAGGAGGTATTTTTGAAAAAAATCGATCCAGGTCTTTCTAAATATTTCCAGGTTTCTTTCTAACTTTTGCTTCTTTCTTGTAGGATAGGAAATATTAAAAGAGTAACCCTTATAAAAGAACCTGTAGAAACTGGTCTACAAAAGGTACCTACCAATCTTCTGTCACTTAATACTTTCACTTAATACGTGAGATATCATAGATGAAAACTTCTAGCTTGCTTGTTAAATATTTCCTCCTATGTATTAAATAAATCATAACATTGCTCAGTTTTCTGGTAAAGAGGAAATCGACAGGATGATTGTATATTGTAAGTTTGGGCAATTTTGTATAAATTTTAATAAAAATCTATAAAAATATTACATAGATGTTAGTATTTTCTGTGTGGCTATATAATGTATTCATTCAATACACTACAATTTTCATAACACTGCAAGATAAACTAATGTAGAAATTTCTGAATTGGAGGTTTTTCAAATTTGTCTTGTTTCATTTCCTGTGCTTATGCTATGACACAGGGCCTTCTCTTTTTTTCTAATTTTTTTTATTTTTCATTTTTAAATTTTTTTAGCCAGAATCTTGCTAAGTTGTTAAAATGCCCAGCCCAGGCTTAAACTTTTGATCCTACTGTACTGTTTCAATCTCACAGAGTTCGTGTCACTATATCTGACTTCAAATATCTTAGGGTGAATCAAGCCATTTGATTGGTATCTTCCAATAGTAAGAACTGTAGCGCATATATATATATATACACATATATGTGTATATATATGTATATATATAAATCAAGGACTATAAGAGTCTATGTATATATAAAATCAAGGACTGTAGGAGTCAATTCAGTTTGTTCAATCACCAGTAAATATAAACTCTACTTGCAAAAACATGCCTACAATTTTGGGGGCAATTTTAGATTTTTTCCCTCCTTACATCTATTTTTCATAAACTTCCCTCAGAGTGTTAAATTTTAATATCTTCCCTCCTTGAGCACTGCTCTGTTCTTTCACAGTCTTTGATGATAATAACTGTTCTTGTAATCTTAAGTTCATTTTTCATGTTACAGTCTTCATAAATCACGTACATTTTCACCACATTAAGTTTGATATCCAGGATGCACATAATCAAGAATAATGCTGCTCTCATAATTATAACTTTTAGTCTATGATTCAATGAGCTGACATAATCATCTTTATCAAACATCTTCCCACATATACTGAGAATTTGATGCAATTTGCTTAATCATTAGCTTAAAAGACGTATCTCAGAGTTGAAAATTTTAAAAACTCTCAGTCAGCCTGGTATACTGTATAAGGCACATTGTCTTCACCTTCATTTAAAAGTTTGCGCATGACATGTGAGCCTCACTGAGTGAGGCGTTTGGTATGACTTAGGTATTATTCTAACCTTAACCCTAAAGCCATCGAATTTTCCATACCTCACGATAAACTTCTTTTTGTGATATATATATATATATATATGTATATATATATATATATATATATATATATATGTAAAGTTTTTATTCTGGATCAGACTTATATTATTTGCATATGCTGCAACACATACTAAGTATATGCCTAATGGAAAATTGGTAAAAAAAAAAAATATATATATATATATATCACGGTTTGATACTTTTTATTCTACGTTCCCTTTTTCTGCCCCCTCTAATTCCTAATTCCTACTATGTTTCCTATAATCTTTCTTTTATTTTCTCTTTATTTACACCTTGAGCTTCTCATATAAGACAAATCACATAATAGTTTAACTTTCTGGGTCTGTATTTCATTTAGCATTATGGTCTTGAGGTATATCTATTTTCCTACTAATGACTCACATTTATTCTCCTTTATGGCAGAGCAGTACTCCCTTATGCATGAAAAGTACACTTTCTTTATCTGTTCTTTAGTTCAAGGGTATAGAGTCTGCTGCTAAGATTGAGCTATCATGAGTTGTGCTGCTGTAAACAAGGGTATGCAAGTATTTCTGTAATATGATGTCTTTAACTCTTCTGGGAAGATACCCATAAAAGATATACCTGGGTTAAATGGAATTTCTATTTTTCATTTTTTGATGAATTATCAGAAACTCCTTGCTTATGTCTAGGTCTTCAGGAGTTTTTCATATTTTATTTTTCAGCAGTTTCAGTGTTTTTTATATCTTAGCATTTGGTCCATTTTGATTTGATTTTGGTACAAGGTGAAAGATAGTGGTCTATAGTGGTCTAGATTCACTTTCTGCATGTCAATAACCAGCGTTCTCAAAATCATCTGTTAAATAGGCTGACTTTCCTCCAACATGTATTTAGGCCTATTTGTCATACATCAGATGGCTGAAGGTGCAAGGGATTTTTCCTGCATCCTAAATTCTGTTCCCCTGATCAACACGTCTGCTTTTGTACCAGTACTATGTTATTTATTTATGTAATTATTTATGTATTTATTTATTTGTTTATTATCACCAAAGCTTTGTAATATAACTTGAAATATGTGATTGTGATGACTCCTGCTTTGTTCTTATTGCCCAGTGTTGACTTGGCTATTTGGGTCACTACTTGTTCCATGAAACATTCAGGTTTTTTTTTTTTTCCCAGTTCTTTGAAGAATTTTGTTGTTATTTCACTAGGATTGAATTAAAATTATATGTGCTTTTTGTAATATGGTCATTTTGACAATACTGTGCCTATGAAGAACAGAAAGTATCTCTCATTTTTCAGATATCATTGTAAATCTTTTCAGAGCATTATAGTTTTCATTACAGGGGTCTTTCATTTTCTTGGTTAGGTTAAGTCCTCAGAATATAATTTTTAAGATACTATGAATGGGATATTTTTTTCTGAATTTTTTCCTGGTGAGTTCATTCTTGGTATCCAGGAATGCTATTGATTTTTTTGTATTGATTTTGTGTCCTGTTATTTGACTGAATTTATTAGTTCTAGGAGTCTTTTAGTACAGTTTTTTGTGTCTTCTGTATAAAAGATGTCATCAGTGAATACGGGTAGATTGACTTCTTTCTTTTCTATACGAAATCTTTTTATTTCTGTTTCTTGCCTGATTTCTCCAATTAAAATTTTGAGGACTATATCGAACAGGTGGCAGTGGATACCTTGGTTTTATAAAAAAAAAAAAAATGCCATCAGTTTTTCCCCATTTAGTATGCTAATCTGTGATAACTCTTATCAGTTGGAGATTAGGTCATTCAATATAAATTTTCAAGGTATTTATCATGAATAGATGTTAGATCCTCACAAAGACTATTCACTGCAACTCTTGAGCTATCGTGTGATTTTTGCCCTTACTTCTGTTATGTGATATGTTCCATTTATTGATTTCTGTAGGTTAAACCAGCTATCCTCGCATTGCTGAGATGAAGCCAAATTGGGCATGATACATGAACTTTTACTACATTTGTTGTATTCTGTTTGCCAGTATCTTGTTGGGGAACTTTGCATCTAATTGCATTAAGGAAATTGATTGACCTGTAGTATTCTTTTATGTGAAGCCCTTGTCCAGTTTTGGTGTCAGGGTAATGTTATTTTTCAGGCATGAATTTGTCAGTGCTCCTTCCCTTTCAGTGTCTTGGAAGAAACTGAGGAGTACTACTTTAGATCTTTCCTAAAGTTCTGGTAGAATTTTTCATTCAATCTATCAGGTCCCGAGTTTTTCTTATTTGTAAGGGTTTGTATTACTTGCTCTAATTAATTGCCTTTTATTGATCTGTTCAGAGTTTTTATATATTCTTAGATCAATTTTGGTAACTTATATGTTTCTAGGAATTTATCCATCATTCTATGTTCTCCAATTTATTGAAGTATAAGTTTTTGAAATAGTTTCTTATAGGTCTCTGAATTTTGGCAGTCTCCATTGTCATTTCGTCTATTTGATTTGTAATTGCATTATATGGTTTTTTAAATTTCTTCTTTTGTTCAGTTTGTGTAAAGATTTAGCAATCTTTTTCTTTTCGGTTTATTTTGGTGGTGGGTGGTGGCGATAGAACTCAGGGCCTTGCACTTGCTAGCTAAGCACTCTACCCCTGAGCTAAATCCCCAACCCCAGGTTGAACAATCTTTTTTATCCTTTCAAAGATAAATTTAACTCTTTGATTCATTGATCTTTTATATTTTTTTAAAAATTCTCAATCGCGTTCATTTCTTCACTGATCTTTATAATTTCTGTGCTTCTACTACTGAATTTGAATTCTTCTTGCATTTCTAGGGCCTTGAGTTGCACCATTAGTGGTCGTTCTGTTTTTGTTGTTTTTTTTTTTAACGCGTGCATTCACAGATATGAATTTCTCACTTAGGATTGATTTCATTGTGTCCCATAGGTCGTGGCATGTTGTATTTCCATTGCCATTTGATTCTAGGGACTTTTAAATTTCTTCTGTGATCCATTGATTATGCAATATTTAATCTCCATATGTTTGTAGCATCTGGCATTTCTTTTGCTTTTGATTTATAGTTTCTTTTTGCTATAATCTGATACAATGCAAAGGATTAATTTTGTGTTCATTTTTATTTATTTAAGCATGGTTTATTGCCCAAGTTATGGTCTATTTTGGAAAAAAAAAATTCCCATGTCCTGCTGACAAAAATTGTGTATCCTGTTTTTGGATGAAGCACTCTGTAAATACCTGTTAATCATTTATTCATTGGTGTGGTTTAACTTTGATATGCCTTCATTTGTTCTTTGTCTATTTGACCTATCTCTTTATGATTGTTTTAGTGTCTGTCAGTCTTCTTATATCCAGTCAATTTTTTACAAAAAACTATTTTGTGCCAACATTTGGTGCACATGTATTCACAAGTTTCTCTCTTCCTGTTGAGTTATTTCCTTTACCAGTAGCTACTGAATATCTTTGTCAATTCTGATCAGCTACTCCTTGCTTTTGGGCTCTAATTACATGTTACTATATGCTACTGCATTTTTCATTATTTCACCCAATCTATGTACTTCCCTTAAAATAAGCTGTGTCTCTTGTAGGTAATAACTAGTTGGATTTCCTTCCCTTCCCTTTACTTCCCTTTCTGTTCCCTTCCCTTCTTTTTTATTTTTTTCTTTTTTCTTTTCTTTTCCATATACTAGTGTGTGTCTTTTCATTAGAAGTTAACACTACTGACATTATAAGGAATTTAGACTGTTGTCATTGCATTATTTTTTCAGTGGTGATTCCTTCCTGTTTTCTTTTCTTTAACTACTCTCCCAGTTAGATACATGTGTGCTTTCCTTTTTAGACTCTTGGCTCTGGTGGCCATTCTATCTCTGCCTAGTATTCTTTAAGTATTTTCTGCAATGTTGGTTTAGTGATCACATATTTCTTTAAGGTTTCTTTGACATGGATAGTCTTTATTTTTCTGTCTAATTTTATGGAATATAGATCTCTAAGTTGAAAAACTTTACTCCAAGCTCTCCTGACCTTAAACTGCATGCTGAGAAATCCACTGTTTTTCTTTTGGAAAGTCTGTCCCTTATAGTTTTTTTTTTTTTTTTTTCCTAACAAGTTTTAGCATTTTTCTCTTTTTTTTGAATTTTTGAAATGCATCAAATCTTGGAGTTTTTTTTTTTTTTTTTCTGATTAAGGCTATTTGGGTGATAATATGCATACTGTAATTTAGTTTTGAATTTTTTTCTCTAGATTTAGAAAACTTTCTTCTATGACTTTAGTTACTTTTTAAATCTTTTGAATTGTATTATATATATATCCTTTATACTTATAATTCTGAGTTTGTTTTTTTTTTTTAAAATCTAGTCTTGGATTCAGCTTACATGGTGTCTGTTTTTAGGGTATCATTGAGTACAAAATCTACTATAACAACCTTGCCTTCAAGTTCTGAAACTATGTTTTCACATTGGTCAAATCTGCTACCCACTTTATCACTGAAATTTTTATATCCTTAATTGCTGCTTGATTAGTTTTCATAATATCTAGTTCTTCACTAAAATGTTTATTCATATCTTACATTGTTTTGTTCCAGTCAGTTCACTTGTTGTTTGTTTCTTCTTTAACACTGTGGCATATTTTATTAATTAAATCAATGATCTCTTTATTTAAATCTTCTTTAGCTTCACTAAAAATTCTATGAATTTGGCTAAATATTTCTTCTTCAAACTCTTTTATAACTTTAACCAGTGGCTTTTGAGTTATTTGTCCATAACTTCTACTTTGGTGATGGTAAGATCACCTCTTGGGAGTTAAGTCTTTTTGGAGGCATGGTTTCACCTTGCTTTCTAATGCTTCAATTGTTATTGTGCTGAGTTAGTGTTAAAAACTGTCATTTCTGTGGAGATCTCTTCCACTGTTTGTTGCATCCTTGGGTTTGGTTATGGTGTGGTGTTTATACCCCTGTTTTACCCACATAATGTAATATTTGAGGACCATATTTTTAATCATTCGTCTTCTGGTGTGTCGATCCTCAGCACCACTCAGAAATACTTGACACACATTGTTATCCATATATTGTGTGTCATTTTTTTGAGTAATTAAAATATGAGATTTAATAGTAAAATCATGCAAACTTAACAGCTGATATATTAAAATGTAATGTTACATTTAAAAATATTTTTTACTGAAGTAATAAATTATTGAGCCTTCCATTGAATACATTTCATTTTTTACTTTTTGCAAACTTCGAGTATTAAACTACTGTAACCTGGAATTTCCAAGCAGAATAATCCACAGCCTGTTTTAAGACACAGATATTCATCATGCTTTCATCATTTCTCCGGA
Organism: Hystrix cristata; assembly: GCA_004026905.1. Taxonomy (NCBI): domain Eukaryota; kingdom Metazoa; phylum Chordata; class Mammalia; order Rodentia; family Hystricidae; genus Hystrix; species Hystrix cristata. Next base: position 92,259 of record PVJO010004889.1, read on the forward strand.
GGGTCTGTTAAGTCTCTAGTCACTGGCCAAATGGTAACTTTTTTCCAGGGATAGTGATGTATCTTGCATATGTGAGGCCTTCTCAGTAAAAGATAGAGCTGGGTATGGCAAGAGAAAAGGGAAAAGAAAGAGGCTGGCCCCAGATAAACGACAGTCACCAGCCTAGTCCTGCTAATCTCACATCACCCAATCTATCAAAGAAATCTAAGAATTCTGAAATTTTGAAAACTTCAAAATTGGCTTTCTAGATCATGATTAAGCTATGTTTCTACATACTTGTAGCACAATTGGTGAGGGAAGTGGTTTAATAAGCACATGGTTCTCACATGTTTCAGGAAGTTACATGCTTGGTAAAGGGGGATAAAGAAGGAAGGTTAAAAGAAAAGTAAGATGAAAGGAAAAAACGGAAAAATGTAAATAAACTTGTTGTAAATAGAGAGGGGTGGGTGAATAAAAGGGAGGGGAGGAGAAGAGGGGGGACAACCAAGATACACCATGCACAGGTACAAAATAACCATGTTGATTATGGTCATTATGTATACAACGTACCAATTCATGTTCTTGGTAAAAATAAAAATTTTAAAAAAATGTAAAAATCTTTAAAAAAAAAACATAGTGTTAAGTTGATATATATTGAAAATAGTTTTTATATTTAATAGCATACTGAAAAACCTCACATAATGAATTGCCCTACATTGAAAAGAATAATTTACATTTGAGACAGCATTTCAAGTACTTAGTGCAACCTATTAAGTTGTTTTTAATATGAAATAATGGTTATTTAATTAAGAAAGTAAAATATTCTCTGTTGAAATGAGCTGAAAATTAAGTTTAGTAATGATAAAAGAATTGGAGTAATGTACCTCTATTTGCCAAAACAAAACTGAACCAATTCATTAATCTTCATTTATATTCCAGTTTAATATAACAGCAACTGTGTAAGTTGTAAAAAGTTGATGAATGGAAATGCTTAGACTTGTCCTCTGGAGGATTAAAATGGATAAAATACACTGAAAATGTGCAAGATTCCAGAGCATATGTTAAGCAAATATTACCTTAAGGTGTTTGAAAAAAATATAATACAATGGCTCCATATTCAATTAAACTTGATAGATACCTATTGGTCAGCTTCATGTGGTGGAAACCACAGAGTATCTTGAATTACTAATACACAAATTCTATTTATTTCATTTATTAGATATGTAACCTTGTGTATACTTAACCTTTCTTAGATGCAGTTTCCCTGTTTGTAACATTATAACAATATTTATCTCTTCAAGCTGTTAAAAGATTAAGTTGTTTCATGCAATAAGTATGTGACAATGTCTAATAAGATAATCTTCTGCATAGCAAGTTATCCATTTTCTTCTTTATCTCATTTGTCCAAGGCACCTACTATATTTTCCTTTCTATCAGGCCAATGTTGGACAAGGACACAGTCTGTAAAGCTGCCAGGGTCCCTGGCATCATGATCCACACTGTTTTCTGTGTAAATGGAGCACACTTAGGCACAATAGAATAAGAATACTGCCATTCTTGATCAATAAAGAGAGAGACAAGAAGCTAAATAGAATACTAAGAATTTTTGCTGGCAGTATGCATATAAAATTATTTTTAAATGGAAACTGATAATATTTATTGTGATATAAAGTAACCACATGGTTTTCTTAGAAAACCAAGAAAGAATACTTAGCTGGCCTCAAAATTAGCCTCACTAGTGTTTACGTGGTGGCTCTAGCATCAAGACTACTTCTAGAGAAAAAAAATGGCTTATTCTATATTTTGATTTCCTGGTCCTTTTGGGGTGCTCTACTCACAGTATGGCTCCCTTTCTAAATGATCTTCTAGTAAAACTAGCATTCCTAACTTTTCCTCTACGCCAACTAATTGTTAAGTTTTTTAAAATTTAGAAGCCTCTTACAGATACAGGCTGAGTGTGATCAAGTCTATTAAAACTCAAGTCTGTCTTAAACTTCTCAAAGACATAATCACTTAATAAACAGAAGGCCATCTAGGGAAAAGAGGAGGGCAAGGTAAACATTTCATTTATCCAGATTTTCCTCCAATAATCCGGTGTACTGTACGTCCATCATCATGATATCATGAATTGAAAATGTCCAACAAATGACAAAAAATATTATCAGTGTAATTTATGTCCTTATCCATGTGAATTTTAAAGATATTTGAAATATTCTAGCTAATTGAAATGCACTTTCTTAAGGCTATAATTTCAGGGATCATTTCTACAGTTGGTGAAATACACTTTCTTAGAAATTTTGCAATTTTTTAAAATGTGTTTTAAAATGGAAGTTGTTTGAATGTTTTCAAATTTGCTACTGTGATGAATAACAAAAATTAATTAATGGTATTTTTATTTTAATTAAAGGTTAAACCTACTAATATAAATTACTTAATGCCTACTTACAGAAAAAAATGAGCAGAGATTTCTGTGTTCAAAATATCTATATAAAATTAATTTACAAATTTTGGGGGTAGGACTGTGTAACAAGTCAAGATCTTGGGCAACACAAAGATTTTATACTCACAAAAAATTTACAGGTTTGTAAAACCTGATTTTCTTGTTAAATTGAACTCTTCCAAATATACTTAAATTGTCAGTTTTCCAAAGATTTATAATCCAAAAACACAGGAAGTGTGTTCAAGGTGAGGTTACTTCAGAACCCTGCTTTGGGCCGTGAATTATTTACACTGACTCCGTGAATAATTTTGTAGCATGGCAGCCATCTACCTATTTCTGTTCCACATCACCATTTTCTTCTTGAGCAGAGCAAATGCCAATTTCGGACAAAATTTCTAATTGCCATAAAAAGGAAAGATGGTGTCTCTTTCCTTCAGTCAACTGTAGATATATTTTTCTGTTTTCTTCTCCATATTATGGTAATCTTTTTTCTGGGATCCTCAATAAAATAAGGAAATAAAATGTTGAGGGAATCCATGAGGTTTCAAAAAAACATAAATGAGGAGAATAAAGCACATTTTTAAGAAAAATAGATATTACAATTATGTAGTAGCCTGCATACAAATAAATGAGAATTGTGGTTTTTTTCAGCAAGTACAAATAGTTTGATTAAATAATATATAAGTTCAAATAGTTTTTTTATCTCTAACATGACACTGATAAGTTTGGGGAGTTTTTCATCAAAATTGGATAGTTTAGTATACAGCTAAATTATAGTTGTTCTCATATAATACTTCTAGAAAACTTTATTTATCTCTGCAAATCTTTACCTAAAATCCACTTTCTTCTGTCAGCTAATGTCAGGTGTAACAACTAGTTGTGTTCACTTCTGTAATTGCATCAAGAACACTGTACTTTTACCATCCATCTTCCTCACTTAGGTATAAGATTCTTTTTTTTTTTTTATTCTTGAGAGAAAGAGCTATTCCTTGTTTATCCAAAACTTTCAGTAACTAGCACAATCCTTGTACCAAAATTGACTCGTATTTCTTCCTTAGATAAATTAATGAAAACAAGGAATACTACTTAGGAAACTTTTCTACTAAACTGACTTGATTCTTTCAATCATTCAGTAAATAATATTTGAAGGCATACATATTTTGAGCACTCTTGATCTGAAAATTATCTACTTAAGAATGTTTTAATTTCTACTACACTTGATTTTGAAAATTTACCTTTTCCAAGCTCCTCTAATTCAATTTGCTTGACACTCAAAAAAACTGAAGTTAGTCATCTGCTGTTCAAGCTCATTTAACTTTCCTAAGTATACGATTTCAATTAGAGTTCTGCAAATTAAGCAGTGGTAACCAATTACTTGAATTAAGTGAGAAGTGTGAATGCATCATTTACTCTTAGACGTCCATTAGGTCTTGGGCTTTTGTTCCTAATAGAGTAGGAGGTTGTGTAAAAATGCTGAAGATGGAGGAGGTACAAATCAAATGCTGCAATTATTCATAGAAACAGCTTACTAATAGGGAAAGAAATTCTTCCTGCCTCTCTGAATTCTGCAATAATTTCTATAATCATTCACAAACAGATCTTGAACTGCTGTTTGATAGGATTGTAATTACTGATTATAGTGCAAATAGAAGTAGTAAAAGCAACATATGCCAAATCATCTTCTCTTTGTAACCTTGTTCACTCGGTTTCACATTTAAAATACTGTTTTGTAGTTATATTATTGTATATTTTTGGGTTCCTAAATAGTTTGAATGATGTGATTTACCTCAAGATATTGACATAAAAAGTTGTCTTCCAGCTGGATTGTGGAGATGTTTCCTATTGCTGCTATAAAAATTTACCTCATACTTAGTGACACAAAGCAATGCACATTTATTCTCCCCCACAGTTCCAGAAGTCAGGAACCTAAGGAAAAAGCAAAGCTGAGAGCCTTCGGGAGTATTTTTTTTTTTTTTTTCTTTTCGCTGCTTCTGTAGATGCCTGCGCTTATTGGTTTATGGCCACATTTCACATTATTCCAATCTTCTGATTGATATGCCTGCCTCCTTCTTATGTGAGCATTTGAGATTATACTGATTCCACCTGGTTAAGCCAGGATACTCTCCCAGCCCAGCTCACCATCTTTATTTATTTTTATTTTATTTATTTATTTATTTATTTATTTATTTATTTATTTATTTATTTATTTATTTATTTATTTATTTTTTGGTGCTGGGGATCGAACTCAGGGCCTTGTGCTTGCAAGGCAGGCACTCTAACCACTGAGCTAAATCCCTAGCCCAAGCTCCCCATCTTTAATGTGACCTTATCAGCAAGATTCTATGTATAGTCACAAGTTCTGAGTCTTGGAGCTTAGACATAGTTGAGTGAGGGCATTATTACACCCGCCTACATTATGGTCTCCTGTATTACACGAAGGACATAATAGATGATTTTGTTAGACAATGTATACATATTTTCATATTGCAGGACCACAGAAGCTCAAGAATAAAAGTGACTGGATATATTATGTGGTCAAATGAAACATATAATGATGTATTTTCTACCTGTAACTCAGAATACACAGCTGATACTTAGTATATTCAAGAAACAAGCTTGGAAGAAACTAAGACATATCTACTGGAAGGTTATATCCATTATAACAAAGTGGTTAAGTATGTATCCCATAGCATAAAAAACAGATTAAAACCATTTTACTATAATTTTCTAGATCTATGGCACTAAATTATTTCCTTCACACACCTTCTAACAGTAATTCCTTTCTTAAAATATAGGCAGTTATAATCAGAATCAAAATGGAATTTATGGATATTATAATGAATATTTTATTACTACTGTTATCATTCTCTTGCTTTACGTTTTTTCCCTTGCAAGCACAAGCAGAGGAAATAAGGTGGAAAAGTGCTCTCATCCCACTTTTAACAACCCTTATTCCTTCTGCATCCCCCAAAATATCATCACATCAATTTGTGCATATAGATAAAGTATTCACTGAAAAAATTGTAAACTATTAAAATTCAGTTTAAAGATAATATGCCAAAACCCTAAAAATCCACTCTAGGAATTTGGAGAGATAAGTATAATACAAGCCTGGCAAAAGAAAGACAAAATGCTAGTGAAAAGTAGAGAAAAAGGTGCTAAAAACAAAACAGAAACAAGGAACAATGCCAAAACATGCTTATTTTAAAAAGAGCAGTGAAATTCACAGATTTCTGGCCATATTAAATAAAATCAAGTATAAAGTAAAAAAAAAATTGTTATCCTAAATGAAAAAAGTTACCTATGTTGATAGTAGAGACATTAAAAAGATAAAGGAGTGTTACAAACTGTACTCTGCCCATGAATTTAATAATTTAGATGGAATGGATTTGTTTTTTTTAAAAAGAAATAAACCTGCAAAACTCATAAAAGGAGAACTTGGTTGCTTTAACATGCATGTATCTATAAAAGATATTCAATCAATAATCAAAAGAATACTTAGTAGGCTCAGGTATTTTTAACTGTGAATTCTACCAGATAATAAACAGTGATACCAATTTTCATGATACTTCTAGGACAGAGAAACAAAAAAGTCAGCCTTATGTAGAAATAAATCCAGACAAAAATTTAACAAGAAAAGAAAACAGCATATCAAAATCTTTCATGAAGACAGCTGTAAGAACTCTCAACAAAATATTAGTAGGTCAAGTGTGGTGCTGTAAACCTGTAATCTCAGCAGTAGGGGAGGCTGAAGCAGGATGTTCTTGTTCATCCTAGAGCAATTTATCAATTTAGCAAGTCCCTGTCTCAAAATAAAAGTAAACAGCAGGGCTGGGATGTACCTCAGTGGGAAGGCCCTGGGTGCAATTCCAAATAGAGAGGGTGGTTCAACATTTCATAACCAATCTTTGTAATCTAACATGTTGATAGGTTAAGGAAAAATATGGTAATTCAATTGATACAGAAAATCATTTAATCAAATCTGATGGCCATCCATGATAAAATCCAAAATCACATTAGAAGTAGAGGAAAAAATTCTTTTGATGGAAAAAAACATAAAACTCACAAGCTTTATTATTATTTTCATTGTCATTATTATCAGGCAAAGTTTAATCGGTTATTTACAAGAAAAATAGCTAAATTACTTTAGAAAACTACAATGACCTGAGTTTGCTTGTCTTGATGAAAAAAAAAAACAAAAAACAAAAACATGAGTTTGCTTGAGTTGATTAAAAAAAACATAAAACTCACAGCTAACATAATTAACTGTGAGAAATTATATGCTTTCACAGTACTATGGAAGAAAAGTCCATGTTTCTACTCAATATCATATAAAATGATATTAAATATGGTCTTTACAGACCATAAAGATATATTCAAATTACAAGGGAGGAGATAAAACTATTCCTATTTACAGATGTTACTGTTGTCTGTACAGAAAGTCCCAAAAAATCAACAACACAAAAATCCTTGCTACTGAGTTACTAGTTCTTAGATTAAAAAGTTAATATATAAAAGCCAGTTTCTCTCAGATATTCTAGTATCTAAGAAATACTAAGAAATTGGAAGTATCTAAGAAATTGGAAACTATAAAAGATCATTTATAAGAACATCCAAAGAAAATAAACACATATAAATCTAACACAGTATGTATAAAATTTATATGCAAAAAATTAAAACACTAATTTATAAAAGTAAACATCTAAATAAGTGGAAATAAAGCCCCTGTTCACAGATTGAAAACTGAAGATTGTTAACATGTCAGGTCTTTGCAGCCGAGTCTATTCACAAGATATTCTCTTTACATACAGAACCTCTATTCTAGGAAGATTTTACTTCCCTCAGGTAAATAATTACCTTGTAAAAAATCTATCTTTGTTGTTATGTAGAAATTTTTACTAATAAGTGGCATTAGTAGTATCATCTCTACATAATCTCTACATAACAGTTTTGGTCTGTTCTTTGACCAATTTCTGAGTAATTTTAGTTGATCAGGAAGTCCTTCCTAACAGCAGGGAATGGTCTTGGGGAAGAGACCAGGTAAAAATTCCAGAGCTCAAGAGGGACATAGATTCTCAGTAAAATAACCTGCGGGTTGATCTTGTCCTTGTGTACTGCCAGACTTGCTACCCAGAAGCTACTTCTTGGTTAATAAGAAACTCCTGCTAAAGTAATAAAAAAAAAAGTAATAATAAATTGGATCTCTGAGTCTTCTATTTCTCTGTCATTGTCAGTGGTTAAAAAAAAAAGATAGTTTGTACAATTTCAGTTTTATTTTTTCATTTAAACACACAAATGACTTCTGGAAAGATTTAGAACAGAATGGAGAATTCTCTATTTCTTTTTAGGTGTGATATTTCTATTTAATAAAGTATCATTATGCCTTAAATTTCCTAGAAGCATTTTACATTACTTATTTATATGGAATGATTTTAATCGGTTGTATTTCATCTTTGTATTTTCCCTTGTTCAGATTTGGTTTTCTCAATTTAAAATAAATCCTTAATATGTTTGAACAAGTGCAAGACTAAATACTTCTCCACATTAAATACATTTAAAAAGAGCTCATCACTCTAGAAAGTATGTTTTTGTTTTGTTTTCTTTGCTTTTTGCCATTTAGGGTAATCAGTGTTCTTCTCCACATTTGACATATCAAATATTTGATGCAAATATCTTCATTCGTGACTTACACTAAACTGTTAAATATAATAAAACCAAAGACAAAATACTGTCATATTTCTAGATTAATCAGTTGTATGCCTGCCTACATGTACTATATGATATATGTAGGTTCAACTACTTTGCATCCTCAAATATTAAAGTAAATTCCTATCAAAATATTGCTGAAATTTGAATATTTATTCTATCAAATTTCTATCAAGTACTAATCTAATACTTATAATGTGCGAAGTGGCTATGCCTTACAATATGTAGAAAATACTTGCCATACTTTTATAATTCCTCTGCTAAATATTTCCTGAAGTCAAAGGTAAAGACAAAATAAATGAGGTCAAACTGAAAATCATGAGAAATACAATTGAGATAATTTTGTTCAACAATAAGAGTTTATGTTCTCTCAGCCCTTTATAATTAAAATGTAATATTCTGTGGAGCAGTGCAATTTCACAGCAAGCAGATAGTAACAGAGAGGAAGAAAATTAATCTCCATCCACTTGTTGAGTCATGAACTACCGTTTCAATTTTGCAACAAATATTATCATAGAGTACCTCACTTACTCATGCAAGTACTGCAGTTTTTCCCAAAGTCAAACATGAATTATAGGTATATGTTATCGTACCTATAACACTTGGTACAGTCTAAGAAACAGTGTATGAATATTTGTTTGTATTTCTCTTGTAGCCATGTAGTTATCATCAAGGATGATCCAAAGAGTGCAATGGATTAGTTCACCCCATGTTTTAAAAATTCAGCTATAGCAAAGTTTCACCACCTTTGTACTATGAACCTTTTGGGACAGATAATCTTGTGTGTAGGTGTGTTGTATTGACACCCTCCGTCTCTATCCATTAGGTGATGTTTGTCCCACACCTCAAGTTGCACCATTCACATTGTCTCCAGACATTACCAAAAATACCTTGGGAGACAAAATTACCCCGCAATGGGGTCCCACTCACTTATTGCATAAACTTGAAATTATTGAACATAACATCAAATCCAGAGTGACTGACTTGTTTATTAAAATTCTCTTTCCAGTTTTTTTAAGTAAAATTGCCAATTCTTCTGTTTTTTTTTTTCCTAGTACACTCTGTGATATCCAACTTCTGTGTGTTTCCTTCTGCTATCCCTCCTGTTTTCTCTTTGTGACCCTCTCACTTAGCAATGGGATGATTATCTGTGGAACTTGATTCAAAAATAAACTCTCAAGAAAGATTTTGTTCAAGTAACAAAGACAGACAGGTTCAGCAATTTGTTTGGGGGACTATTTACTGCCCTGGATCTATAACTGACTCTGTACTTACCACATCGCAAGCAAGGATTAACAGAAAAGAGTTACCAAAATAATTTAAAAGATGACAAATAATGACAAATTATGGTTGTTAGTGGGATAAAAGATTACGGAGGTAAAGCAGAAATGTGCTTCATAATGAGATTAATTTTAGTGTTTACCTGTCTGTCAGTGCAGTTGTTTCCACCGTGAAGGGAAATGGTGACACTGTGTGTTTGTACATTGACACGCTCATGCACTCCATGCACACATTCACATGGGTTTGTGCACACTCGTGCTGCACATCAAGGCATAGGGCAGGGTCCTGAACACTGATGAGGGTCTGTATTCGTCTCAGAAGACTTTTCAGACTCTGAAGAATTCAGTGTTAAATAATAAATAAAAATACCATGATAAATCAGAAAAGAGACCACAGAAATATGAGTTTTTGTGTATTTTGTTTTTTTTTTTCTTTTTTTTTTTGGTAATAAGGCTCTACATTTTCATTTTTCATTTGGTCTCATAAACTACATCGACAGACATATATGTACAAGAGTTTCTCTGCTATTAAATTAGCAAAATCAGAATGCCTTCTGTATTAGTCAGCTTTCTGCTTGCTGGACACAGTACTGCGGACCTGCAGCTTGAAGGAAGGGAGGTTTAATTTAGCTCACGGTTCAAGAGACTCAGTACATGACTGTAGGCTCAAGTCAGAAACACCATACACCAAGGGCATGAAAGAGAAAAGGTGGTCACTTCTTGGCAGACAGGAAGCACAGTGAAGAGGAAGGAGCCAGGGAAGGGAGTATGTCCCCCTACATCACACCCCCAGTGACACTTCTCTTCAACAGGCCCCTCCTCCTAATAGCACATTCAGCCATGAAATCATCAATGAATGAGTCTGCAGGTGACTATAATTCTTCCTACCAGGCCTCAACTCTGAATGACGCAGAGAGCTATGAGCTCATTAGTGGACTAAATAGCTGATGAGTGTAAGTTCCTCACAACTGAATCACCTTTCAAAAGCCCCACTCGGCTCACATGAGACATTGGAGGGACACATATCTAAACCAAAACATCACCATTACATTAGATCTGAGAAGCCTTTAGAATAGAACTAGAATGCTTATTTAGGTCTTACTTTGAATAGACTTTGAAGATTTTATATGAGCAAAAAATAGTATCACAAATCATGTTTTTTTTTTAAGTTCAATACTGTTTTCAATTTTTAGCAGATAGGATAAAAATGAGTGAAATACATTTGAATGCATCAATATAAATTATTCAATAACACTCATTTAAAATTCTATCTCCAAGAATTTTTTATAATGTCATATAATGTATAGACTCTCATGTTTTACTGGCCAGTATTAAAAAGTTTCAATTCATGAAAACTGTTGTTTTCCTTATTAAATTAAAAATGTGATCTAAAATGAGGAGGTGTAATTGCCTAATTTTTAGACAGTTATTAATACTACTTGAAAATTAATAACTACATAAAAAGAGAAAAAGAACTAAAATGTCAAATAAGTGCCATTTTCTTAACTACTACAATAACATTGTATAATTGTGTCACATTTTATTAGTTTTCATAATGACGTTCCCTTTTAAAAACCTCACATTAGTCTTGCATTTGCAAAGCCAATTACGCACAATACCTGATAGCTGATAGGAATTAAAAATTATCATCTCGCTTCAGCTATCAAGAAACTAAATCATCTGTGATTGGTTATTTCACTTAGCATAAAGACTGCAGGTTTATCTACTTGGTCACATATGGTGGATTTCCTTGTTTGAAGGCTGAATAATATTTCATTCAAGTATATATCATATATTTATCCACACATCTACCAATGGACTTTTAATTTGTTTTCATATCTTGGCTCTTACAGAAAGATGTTGTTCAATGGATAAAAGTTTCAGGCATTGGAGAAGGATGAGATTTAGAGATCTGAAAGTCCGTGCTAAGAAATAATCCATTTTCCTCAAATTCTAATTAATACATACAAGTCAATGTTCTCACATACCTTATTCAAGAAATTGCAATTCATGGAATACTGTTAAGAACAGTTCATCCAAAAAAGATCATCCATCCTTTTAATTCTTTCCTCAATACACCAATGAGTTTTATTTAATTTGAAAATTAATTAATTTCTGCCTGATAAATTTAGTTTCAGTACAAATATGAGTATCTTTAGAGATGAATTTATTCAATTTTAATTGCAAGTAAACTTTTAAATTATTTATATGTATTTTAGATATTGTTTGTTTCTCTTTCTAGTGATAAAAATCATCCTGGTGTTAGTGTAGAAAAAATAGTCAGTGGGGTCAATGGAGATTAGGCCTAGCTCTGTGCTTATTTACCTCTTATGTAGTAGCTTTTTGGGGGGAGCGGTGACAGTGTCTCGCTATGTAGTTCAGGCTGGCCTTGAACTCACTATATAACCCAAGCTGACCTCGAACTCATGGCGATCCTCCTGCCTCAGCCTCCTGAGTGCCGGGATTACAGGTGTGTACCACCATGCCAGGCATGTAGTAGCTCTTTTTCTGGATCATTTTCTTTATCAGCACATGTTTGTAGTACATAATGTTTACATTACTTGTGTAGACTTGGTACCTAACATATCTTATTTCCTTTGTTCATCCCTTTCCCTTCCCTCCCTCCCATCCATCTCTTGATCCCCTTCCACCTTTCGGTACATGTTTGAAGTATATAATGTTTTTCATTCCTTGTGTAGAGTTGATACATGTGTGTAATATATCTTAATTCTTTCTATCATCCCCATCTGCACTCCTCCTTCCCCT